>QKMV01002227.1:0-13784 GCA_003287335.1 Lednia tumana
CTCGAGGACTTGAACCCCGGACCTTTTGCTTACCGGGCAAATGCTCTAACCACTGAGCTAAGCAAGGTACGGTATTCCGGGAGTGATTTCAATCTATATGAGTGGTAGATCTCAATAGATCTCGGTAAGCAAAAGGTCCGGGGTTCAAGTCCTCTAGTAACCAGGTATTTTTGAAGGGATTTTAATATTCTTAAAAAATAAACTGTTAAATTTGAGAGCAAACTGAAATTGTTGGCCTCGACTGGAATTTGGAAGCAGGTCGTCTGCAATTCCAGTGCAGCTGCATTGATCGCTACACCACCGGGGATAACAATTCAAGTTTACTCTTTTTAGTCGATAATTAAGTGTTTTGAAAGGTCGGTATCGAAAGGATGCTGTGCCGCACAACCTTAATTAAATTATGGATTTAAGTACTAAAAAGAGCCCATAGTCTTGAAGGTTTGTGCAAGAAAGCCAAGGAATCCTAGGCTAGGGTGGAAAGCGTAAAAAAAAGAGCCTGTAGTCTTCAAAGTGTTTGCAAGAAAGTCTCGTGAAGGCATCTATGAGAGAGCGGGAAGCTTATTAAAAAAACTGTTAATAACTGGGTTAAACTGCTGAAAACTTCTAACAAACAAACTGCCAACGTTTCGCTAACCTCGCTGAAAGCTTCATCTGGGCAGTTTGTTTGTTAGAAGTTTTCAGCAGTTTAACCCAGTTATTAACAGTTTTTTTGAAAACTAGTACTGAAATTAGTCAGAAGACAAGAGTCTTAAAAATGTAATAGCGGGAAGCTTGTTTACATTTCCCCCGTGGCTTGCAGGTGATTACGACGCTGGCAGGGATGGACCAGGAGCCCGGCCTCCTCTACGGCACGCGGGAGGAACAAGGACAGCTGTTGCAACAGGTGCTTGCCGCCAACGACATGGATGCCGAGGAGGAACGAATCCCCGGCGAGGGCGGGAAGTCGGCCTCGGTAAGTTGCCCGCGCCAGCTCGTTGTTCCACTTGCTTTTTGGTAACGGTGGAGTTATATTCCGGTATGGGTGAAAGCAGCGTTACCATAGAAAAAGGGTTGCCAAGAACAACAATCCCTATGTTAAAAGTCTACGCGGCAAAGAGAGGGATAGAAGATATACTGCTAGTAGTTGAGAAAACACGAGTGATGGCGCTGAAAACATCCGAATTATATGCTGGGAGTGAGTGAGACAGGAGGTTAAAGAGAGAGAGAGAGAGGGCTGAAAGTGAAACATAGTTCACAGTGTTTGTTTTCCCGTAGACATTTTCCCATAAGCGTTGTAGTTCTTGGTAGCATAATTCTATGGCGTTGCCTTGCTCTAGCACGGTAGAACAGTGGCCATTTCCGTGACAAAGCGTCTCGTGACAGCAACGTGATAATTACGATCGTCCAAAAAGAATAGTGTCCTGTGCCCATAGCTGGCTGTTTTTGACCCGCCAACTCGTTTCCGTTTCCCGCAGATGAGCCGTCGTCCGGGCAACATGAGCTCGTTGTCGGGCGCCGACGACGCTGTCTACCTCGAGTACAAACGCAGCCACGCCAATGCTTGCAAACATCCGCTCTTCAAGAAGTTCCGAGCCTGATGTAAAGTGGACCAGTTTTGCGCGTCCGTCATTGCAGTTTTCTAAGCGTATTACTAGGACCGATTCCAGTATATATTTGAACCACAGCAGATGAATAAAGTATCATTAGTTATTAATGGGTATTTCTTTTTCTTCCCGGTTCGATGGGATTGTCGCCTAAATTCCCGTCACAAGTTAGTTCTTTAATTTGTTTCAGTACAAAGACATAAAAAAAATGCTCACAAAAGTGCTCAAAGTTGGGTAAGGTGGTATACAATTTAGAATTTTATGTGATACTCACTGACAGCCACCTGTCTGTAAAATATCAGAACATTAATTCTTTTATAATTAATATCTACATCTCTAATACATCTCTGATGAATGAAACTCAGGTGACGATGAAAGCAACGCCACCATAGGCAAAACGTTCATCTATGACACCACCTTTACCTGGAAAGTTGGCCCAGAGCCAGACCCTACGCTTTCTTAAAATTAATGTTCATCCTCTGTCAACGATTCATCTACCACGCAGCCACACAAGAATTGCCGAAACGATACAAGTTGTTAACAGCAGTTGACCTTTCCACCGCCAGTAAGTATTCCCAATATTACCCTGCTGTCCTGAGAATACACGCTGCCCTCTTAACAAATATCTTGGAACCAAAAACATTTCCTCGGCTTTTAAATGTTTAAGACTCATGTCTCCTGACTTATTTCAACACTAGTTTTAAAAAAAAAATAACGTTAATAACTGGGTTAAACTGCTGAAAACTTCTAACAAACAAACTGCCATTCTTTAATTTCCAAAAATTCCAAACAAATTCCAAACTGCCAGTTATTAACAGTTTCTTTTTAAATATCCTCGGCTCATTTTCAAAAACCATCGGCCATTCAGTGCTCGGGAATGAAGGCAAACTGGATGTGGATGTCCGGACAGAAAACACGAGATTGGGTTTTATTTACTTAAATGTATTGTAACATGTTCGTAAGTGAAAGTTTACAAGTAGGGTTCGGGGAACTCGAAGGTTACATCGCGTCCCGTCAGCTTCTTGTAGATCGAACCGAAAGTGTCCACCTGCCAATCGAAACAAACACAAGAGTTTAGGCCTGGAATCAGCAAGATAGTTACAATTGGTACACTACATCCTGTCACGCCCACCAATATCTCCCATCTACCGTAGCTAGTCTTCTGTGAAGTGGCAACTAAGCAATGTTTTAAGTAGAGGTGTCGATCAATTTTGGTCATAGAAACGTTTGTACAATCTACATACAAACTTTTGCCCATAGAATGGCTTCTACATATTCAGCTACAAATGCTTCATGAAATGAGCTTCAACAATAAGGGAAGATTTGAAATTTGTTGCTTGGAAATAATGTAAACAATTCTGAGTCGTGACAATTTTTTTTTGCTGAACCGGCCAAGAAATCTGTGGTCCAAGAACATTTTAGCAATGCAACGCGGAGAACGCATGGCATGTTGCGATTACCTCAAACCCGAGATAAAACTCTCAAGGAATGGGATCCTTACCAAACAGAGTGAGAAAAACAACTTTTCTTTTAGCAAGGTGAATTTTATAAGGTATAAAACAATCAATATGGGTGTGAACGGGTGATGTCTGATTTTTGATAGGACCCGACTTGCTTTCGGCAGCAATCAGGAGGATTTCAATCAGTTGCTCTTCCCCCGAGAAGTCGAGAAGGACCACGGGCAGGCCAGTCTCGTGTTCTCAGTGGATCAATCAGTCCAGACAGTCATACGTTGTGCATAATATGGACGTAGAGCGCCAAATGGCTAGATTACTTTGTGTAAGTGGATTGCGAAAAAAAAGGAGGTGCAACTTACAATCGTCTCTTTTGAAGTTGTATCTCCATCCTTCTCCAATCCACACACAACAATACATAGTGCATCTTCTGCTCATACAATTACAGTAGACCCATTGCCAAAGCAATGCAGGGTGCCTAGTCTCCGATGATTCTCCTCGACAGAAATTCTCGTTTCCCATTTGATTTAACCCAGAAAACAAGAATCTTCCAAGACTAGCAACCCTAGAGCCCAAATTACAAGGCTGTTTAGGGATAGACAGAGGCAAACCTACAGGCTATGCTAGCCCAAGCTTTGCACAATTTTGAAAAATTGCTTACGCACTTAGATGCTTGCAAGGATTTATTTAAGCAACTGCAAAATATCAAAAGTACGTAGTAAGTTTGATAATAATTTTGCAATTTGCCACCAGAAGCAAATATTACTACCAGTTTTGCCTACTACACTACAGTGCCTTCATTATTTCAACTACGGTTGCTCTGGTTGTAACCCGAATCGCTCAAAACCGTTCCGTAATGGAAACAGTCAACCAGAATGGCCTTCATTATTCATCCAAAGTAGCTTTCCCGGTACATTCGGTCGCGACCAAGACGCCCCAGCTTTTATTGCGGCCGTTATGGTTTTAAAGCAAGTGACTCGCACTATTTTTTATTTGTTTCCAAAGATGGGGCCGGCCGAATTTGACGGCAGTGTTCTGTTTGGATATTATTCCGAGTCAATTCAGAATGCAGTGTGAGCAAGAACAGGCACCATGCAATTCAAATTTTACCGAAAACATCGTTAGATCACGGAAACTCAGCAAAAAGCGCGGAAAAACACGGGGGTTTGACTTTTCAAACCCACTTCGGTCCCCGCCAAGCCATTCCGTACTGTAATCTCTCAACCGAGATTAAGAATGGTGGCCGCAGCAACGGAGTGGTAACCACCCGGTTGATCTGGTTGGTATTACAGAATACGCTCGAAGAAGGTACCTGTTTCTTGGCAAACAGTGGCAAAGGTGTCGGGCTGCTAAGGCTGTCAATGGGTGTTGTCTGATTTTCGATAGGACCTGACTTGCTTCAGGTAGCAATCGGGAGGATTTCAATCGGTTGCTCTTCCCCTGAGAAGTCGAGAAGGACCACAAGCCGCCCAGTTTCGTATTCTCAGTGGATCGAATAGTCCAAACTTACTTTCATATAATTACAGCAAGCTTTTTGCCTCGATACTTTAGAAATTACAGGGCTCTTCAGGAATCAGAGGTAGGTAGGTTGGTCTGCGTTAGGGCTATGCTAGCCTATATGTAGCTTCAGGGTAGGTTAGCACCTTTCATGCATTTTACTGTGCGAGGATTTATAAATAACCCTCTAAAATATCACAATAAATTAAGTTTGAATATTATATTGCGATTTGCAAATGGTAGCGAATGCAAAGTAGTAGTCTTGACGATTAGTGACCGATCTATTATTGGTAAATGGTGGCTAAAGTGTCTGTTAAGAAGAGTGTCAATGGGTGATGTCTGATTTTTGATAGGACCCGACTTGCTTTCGGTAGCAATCAGGAGGATTTCAATCAGTTGCTCTTCCACCGAGAAGTCGAGAAGGACCACGGGCAGGCCAGTCTCGTGTTCTCAGTGGATGAAATATTCTCAAATGGGACGAGAAGTTTCTCACGAGAAGACGTCGATGCACGTTCTTTCTCAGAACTTACATCCACAAAACAAGAACTTATTTCACACTTGAAACCACATTTTCAAAAAGAAAAACCTGTGCAGATTGAAGAAAGAGGCCGTTTGTGTGGCTTCCAGAACGTCGCAAATAAAAAACTTTGTGTTGAAGAGTTGACCCCACTAACAAATTTCTTATATTATATCACATTATTACACCCTTGTTTAATTAACAACAGAAAACTTGGTGGTTTCAAAAAAACTGTTTTGCAAACTGGGTAAGAATGCTGTGTCCACTAAAAGATTAGCTAGACATTAGGACATCAGTTAGACAAGAGTCTAAAGAATTTGTCACTCTGTTTGAATAGAACCCACATAACCTCTGTGATCAGCTGCTTCGAACTTGCCCACTTTCGCACACATTCGGAACCTCTCTAAAGGTTGCCATTTTCGAGAACAACATTACCTTGTGTTCAATATTGGTCTGCTGGTTCTTGTCCAGGTGAATCTTGATGATCTGGTGTCCGTCCAGCTTCACTCGGATCCGCTTGCCAACAATCTCTGCTGGGAAGACTAGGTCTTCGAGGATTGAATCGTACACTGAAGTGAGCGTTCGGCTGGAAAGAAAAGGTGTTGAATGTTATATTGTGCTTTCGAACAGGTGTGTACAAGTTCTTAACTGCCGTCAGATCTAGTGCAACTACGGTTTCATGTTGACGTTTAAATTTCATTGAGTAGGTATACTTAAATCGCAGAAAATTCGACCAAAATAGCTAAGCAGACATGTATTAAATAAAAATCCATTGGTGCTTTTTAAAATCCTTGAGGAACTGGACTATGGCATCTTGAAGTCCATTTTTTAAGACAGTTGACAAAATGCAGAAGATACATTTTTGTCAACCAGCCTGTACTAAAAAAGTTACTGACATCGTTCGTAAAACTTGTTAACAGGGCTATTTTCATAATGGTCACCAAGATAGTGTTCCATAAGTTGCTTGGTGGTAGCAAATGGGGAAGCTGGTTGGCATTCAACTGAGGGAATACTCGCCCTTAATGATGACCATGAATACGCCCTCCAGACTTTTAACACTCTTAGCCAAGGTCTACAGCAAGATACATGCAGATAAACCGTCAAAATAAATAACTTTGGAATAAGTGTACATTCTGCAGTCATTTGAAGCAGGCACAACATCGAATCTTACCTCATGGGTCGCTTCTGCTTGTTCTTCATGCGAGTCTTCCTCGTTGGCTTCGGCAGGATCTTGCGGTCAGCAATGAAAACTACATGCTTTCCACTGAATTTCTTTTCCAACTCCCTGACGAGTCGAGTCTGGATCTTCTGGAAAGCCCTCAGTTGTGGGACTGGCACATAGATGATGATTGACTGTGGAAGCAACAGAAATCAGCGCCTGTCAACTGCCAACATGGTCAGCCATAGTTCTCCAAGTTGAACTATCACCGGAACTTACCTTTTTGCCATTCAACTCGATTTCCCTCGCCTTGGTGATGTACAGTTCCCTGAGCTGCGCCTTCAGGTCACTGTTCATCTCCAGCTCCAAAAGAGCCTGCGATATTGAGCTTTCAAACGCATCTGGCTCAGCCTTGCCACTTTTTATAATTTTAGCACTTGATGTAAACATCTGAAAATCACAAAGAGACAGGGTAATGAGAGGTTTTATATAATTTTGTGGTTAAAACGTCAACAATACGCTGCCGACATCGCCGAAAACGAAAAATAATCTGCGTGTATCTGGCTAAGTTTGCGACCATCGGCAGCCCAGTTAACATTATTTCCGTTCAATAAATATCTGGCTAGGCCGCAAATAATTTTTAGAATAATTTAAGACATAAATAAAGAACATAGAAGGATTAATACAACAATAAACTCTTCAAAAACGTGGAAGTACCTTGCTGTTTTCGTGTGAAGGATCGTCGTGCGCATAGGCCCAGTACAGCCAACATGGCGATTTCTACAACTTGATTGGTCGCTCAAACTTACAGCCAATCACGACCCGGGGACATAACGAGTAACGCGCTCTCTTGCCAAAACTATCCAAGCTCCCTCGAAAAGGAAGATTGCGATTTGCGAGTTCTGATAAAATGGCGTCTCTCTGCGGCAGGGTTGCCCTTCAATCGCGAAAAAATGTCGTATATTCGTCGGTTAGATTCGCTAACAAAAGTAAATAGTTTGTATTTATCAGTATTTTCATAGGGCACACTTTAGTTTGGTTCTTTGACCTTGTAGTTGTAATTTTAGGTCAACTCGTATCTGCACCCTTCCCATAGACTTACCCGAAATTATAAATCTGTGTCATTACCATTAGCGTTACATGTTTGATTTTTGTTTTCCAGTGATGTCCGATCCGGTGGAGCATGCCACGGGATTGGAAAAGCGAGAGCTGAGTGCTAGGATGGCTGGCAACGAGAACCCGTTTGACATGAAAGTGCTGAAGCGAGGGCCCGGCACCAAGGTTGCCCCGAATGTGATTCCGTCAGCTTTTGATGCTCGCATCGTAGGCTGCATCTGCGAGGAAGACGCAACTGCAGTTAACTGGATGTGGCTGCACAAGGGCACCCCGAGACGCTGCGATTGCGGTCACTGGTTCAAACTGGTTGAGAAGGCGCCCGTGTAATGTGACCTAGCTCTCGTAATAGTCATTGTCTGGAAATTTAAAATTATTGTTAAAGGGTTCCCTTTGTTCTTGACCTATGAAGTAATGATAGACGGGTCTTGTATTTATCTCGAAGGAAAAATAAAGGTTGCTTGGTTGTAAATATAAAAAAAATAATGTGTACTTAATTTTATATTTAGTGCATCTTGTATGCTGTTCCCTGCTAGTGAAGCGAGAATTACTGTTCATACGAACACTCCAATTTACATGGACGTTAATATCAAATATTGTTCCAAAATTCATCTTCATGAAGAAAATATTGGCAAATATATCCAGGCTGTCTCCAAGGTCGTCTTTTCTACGAAGAGAACAGCTGATCTTGCCGCCATTTGTAAGCATCTGTCAAACATTCACAAGAAAGGTTAGATTCGGCTTCAAACAACCGAAACAAAATAGACATGGGAGACCGCTACAACATTCACAGTCAGCTCGAGCACTTACAATCCAAGTATATTGGTACTGGGCATGCCGACACTACCAAGTTTGAGTGGCTGGTCAACCAACATCGAGATTCGCACGCTTCGTACATGGGCCACTGCGACCTGCTGAACTACTTTGCAATCAGCGAGAACGAGTCCAAAGCCCGCGTTCGCTTCAACCTAATGGAGAAAATGCTACAGCCGTGTGGTCCACCTCCAGAGAAGCCAGAAGATTGAAGTCTGATAAGCATTGCATTGTATGAGGCATATTCCTTTAACTGTATTTTAATATTAATAACCTCCAATGTGAGGAAATAAAATAATATGATTTGATTTGTTCATTCTGGGCGGCACTGACTTTGTTTTTCCAATAACCTATTGTGAGTTTGGGTTAACGCTGATGATAAACCTATTTCGAAGGGAGCAGAGGGGAAATCTGTGGCAGCACAAACCTACTAACTGCTGAATGTCACCACACCAAGACATCGACTATAGCAAATAGGAAAAGATTCTGCCTAAGACATTGCGAATACTGATGACCCATGCAGCTGTGTTTCGACCACTCTCACAGGCTTAAAAAATATTCCGAATGAGGTAGTTTGTATTGGTAGGAAAGACGACCAGCCTCGCTTAGGGTTGCCATTAGCCGTGCTTGAACTTCGCAATTTCCGCTTCCCTGCCAAGTCTAGACTTGCAGAAAAAATGAACATCTTTTTAATTTAAATGGAAAAAGGTTTTGATAATTTTTTCATCCATCATACAATCAGCCAATGATTAAGTGAAAGCAGATTGTGGCCAACAGTCTTTGGTTGTTGGGTTTGAGAACGTACACCGCAGCTGTGATCTTGCGAAATGTGGGCGAATCGTTTCCAACAGTATGTGTTCATTAAAACTAACTACATACAAAATAACACATACCCATCCGTTTTCGTGTAGAATCCCGTTCTCCATATTCCCGGACTGGAATTTTTGAAGAAAAATATGCAAATAAAACACTGCATTTTTTGGGTCTTTAGTGCTAGTTTAGACTCAAAGACTAGCATCAAAATAATAACCTCAATGAGATTTTTTTTCCGGCACTGTAGTACCCTTGATTTCCCCTCTTGGCAAATGTTTGATGGGGTTGAAGAACTTGTCCTACTCTTTCTAGTTTTGGATGTGACAACGCTAGCACCGCTGTACAATCAAGCGTATCCTTGGTAAAATATCTCCCTATTGCACTGCAAGTCTAGCTGGCCCAGTTATAAAACCAATGGCACCTACTCTACAGTGTGGAATCATTCACCAATTCGTACTATCGATACATCAGTGGCAAGTCAAGTGAAGCAGTTGTACTATTACATTTTTAAGACTCATGTCTTCTGTCTAATTTCAGCACTAGTTTAAAAAAAACTGTTATAAACTGGGTTAAACTGCTGAAAACTTTTAACAAACAAACTGCCAACTTTTCGCTAACTTTGCTGAAAGCTTCTTCTGGGCGGTTGTACTATCTTCAAACCCTACAATTATACTCCAGCCTATCTCCCAAAGAGAACTAGGTAAATAATATGACATGAACAATCATCAATCTCATCTCTGACCTAACAAATCATTACTAGGCATCGCTGATCTCACGACAACCAGTATATATGTATTTGTGAAACAAGGAGAAGCGACAAGCGCAATCAATAAATCTGTGCTTAGAGTAATGATTGCGTACATTTCGAAAGGAAAGGACCGACTACTGACGAACATGAAAAAGAATTTAAGAAAGATTTTTTTTTTGTATTTCAACCAAACAAAGTCAGATGTCATAAAATTTGCCTTAACTTATATCGATGTTGCTTCAACTGGTGCTTGTTTTCTCGGGCTTCTTTTCCTTCAAACTTTCCTTGATGCTCTTCACGATGCACTGCTGCGTAATCGGATAAACTGTATCGCACGCTTCAACTAGTGTCTTAAAAACCCCCGTCAGGCAATCCCCATCCATCGATCCAGCTTGCGAGAACTCGGAAAGCTGTTGCTGTGTGCTCATGTAGGCCGCTGTTACGACGCCGTGGTTATGACTGTTGAGGCCAGCACGGCATCGGATTTCCTCTGCAGAAGTCGGGTCGAGCAGGGAGATTTTGTCCGTCAGGCCGAGGCAAGCTGCCGTCACAAGGTCGTACATCGGAACGCTGGCGTCGGCCAGGGCAGCACCAGCACACGTTATAGCCGCTGCCAATGCAGAGCCGTCGTCTTCCAGGACAAGGGCGTAGATGTCGACTTGGAAGTTGGGGAATTCGTGCTGGAATGAGACAAATGATTCAATTTGAGAAACATGCTTAAAAGATGTGTAAAGTGCTCCAAGGAAGAGAACTGCCACAAAGGATAAAGAACTGATACCAAAAACACAACTTCTGTTATCTTGTTACGACTAAAATATGTGGAATAATTTTATTTTCAGTACGTCTATGTAAGCATTTATCCTTCCAGACTGCTGATTTTGACCTATCAAAAAACTTAGCCTAATGTTAAAAATATTGTTATTAACATTGTCAGATACTACGAATGATTTGGTTGTTTATTACAAATTTATATCGAGAATATATGAGACTAATTTTCAGTATTTTGTTGATGGATTTTTGTTGCAATAAATAAAGGTAAGTACATATTCTATTGTTTCTTACTCCAATGCGCATGTCAATAATAGCCGTTACGAAATCTGAGTTAAACTCACCCTGCAGACAGCAGATTCTAGCGCCCTTCTCAGAGTAAGACTTGACTCCTTCTCCTCGTTGTCCTGCATGTGTCCCCTTCGTAACGTGCAGGCAAACGGAGCGAATTTGAACTCGCAGTAGAGCTCGCCATGAACGCTGTACTCTGATTTTCGAGGAATTTCTCGAGGATCAAACACCGAGCAGATGACTTTTGTATTACCGAGTTCCATATATGCAGAACCTTTTGCTTGTGTGACGACTCCGTGCTTCAAATCTGCAAGCAAGTGAATAATTTTTTAAAAACGTGCCGAGATGGTTTCTCGATTTGGAGGTTAGAGTCGGTAAAGTGCCGCGGTACTTACAGATTGGGCGCATTTGATCGCATTTTCTTCCATCTGCTCGAAGATTTTTAGTCAGCAACGGTTTGACAACAACATCAAAGTCTTTTGATGTTTGGTAGGAAGAATAAGGCTTGGAATTTTCCGGGCCCGCAATCCTCCTATTGTCAGACGGCATGGTGCTGATTGGGTTCAAGGCCAAACTATTTGAAAAACGTTTGGGGCCAAAGGCTTTTGAAGTTTTTAATTAGCGAAGAGGCGTTACTTTCTAATACAATTTTATATCTTATACAACATTTAAGCATGGCAATTTCTTTTTTCGTAGTTTTTCATGGTAGAAAAATATAGCAAGTTGACATTTTCCTTCGGTTTTTCGAAAGTGTATTTCAAAAGCGATCATACCGAATTTTTTTTGCTATCAAAATGATCTCACTTACTGAAGCGACCCAAGATACTGCTAGCTACACCTTCATTACCGACTCTCCGTCTTGTCTAAATACGAAATGATTTCGCCCGAAAAAACTCCTAATTTAAAGAACTACTGCTCGAACAACTCAAGAAAAGAAGTAGTTATTTCCCAAGAAATAAAATGTGAATCTGAGCCACAACAGTGATGCTGCAGTGCATCATAGCATGGGTAGAATACAGAGAAAATTCTCTCTTAAGCGACAAAAATAAAGTGAAATTGAATGTAAAATCATCTCCGTGGCAAGAGCATGGTCAACAGCAAGATCTCATCAAGATAATACATATTCAATACAAGCAGGCGGGAAATACTGGCACCTCTACCACAGGGCACATGTTTCACCTTACCATTTTCCCCTTTTTCGTTTGCGATAAATTAGCCTTTAAGTTTGGTGTTACATTGATCAAAAATATAATATCCATGGAAAGTTAGCAATACTAGGGTAGAATCTTTGTACTCACATGATTTTTCATTTATCTTCAACCTTGTGTTCTGGTTTCTAAAAATCCTGAGGAGTCGATTTCAGAGGACCACCAGAACAAACATTTGCCATTCCTCAAAATACTTAGTTAAACACGCTATACAAAAAAAAAAAACTTGGCAAGGTCAAAATTTACAAAAATTTATTCTTGTTAAACAGTGTAAGGTTTTCCAAATTTCCAAAATCAAATTCATATCGAACATATTCACTTAAGTAATGCCTTGATCATCACTCGAATCGTCGTCAGATTGACTCGCCGCATTCACTAACCGTAAGTACAAAACAAAATACAACAATCAAATTGGTAAATTAGCTTCAGCTTTCGACATTGTGCAAATTATACGTGAGCTTATGGACTCGCAAAACAAATAATAGTAACCTAAGATAAATTAATTAACAGCAGGCAAACTTAAAAAAAATAAAATCATGCTATGAAAGTTAAAACCCGTTGAATTTGTTACAAGCACAGCAACTTTTTCTTGAAATTTTCTTCGGTTGATATGCTAACACTACGTTTCTTCTCATTGACGGAAAATCAATACTACTACTACTACTGACTATCTACGGGTACATCTGTTGGTACTAAATTTTTTAGCGCAGTTAAAAGTTTGACTTTTATTTCTAGGCGACGTGTGAATACCTAAAATTACCCAGCTAGCTGAACGACGGGGAAAACTACGCGCCCAGCGCCAATACCCGAGCCTGCTTTTGTAACTTGTTTTTGCGGCAGCCCCGTTGGACGTTCGATCATTACTAGCCGTCTACGGATCGCCAAAATGACAAATGCCGCCATTGCCGCACATACAACTAAATCGTAAAACACGAAATAATCTGGAGGCAAATGTGACGGACAGCCCCAAAAAGTAACTCAGCAACGAGATATTTAGCAGAGATAAAATTAGTAAACTGGTTTTTAAACGCTTAAGACTCATGTCTTCTGACTAATTTCATGTCTTTAAACCAATTTGAAAATCAATTTTCATGTCTACAGACTAATTTAGTAAACTCGTTTCTTTAGACGGTGCAACTTCACAGAACGTACACGTTAATTCCATGTCCAGTACTTACGGAGTAATAAACGTTTTATCTGGTGCAGAGCCAAAAAGCCCGATTCACCGCTGTGACGCTAAATTAAAAAAAAAATACAAAAATAAATATTGACAATGCTAGCAGAATATGAATGTCAGCCATCCTGACCATCTGAGTTGGTCTTGGCCGAAGCTTTCTGAATCTGTTACGAATCTGTGAAAGCCTCGCCCTGTTCTCTAGCCCCAGGGGGCCAATTCACGGACATTTTCTTAGCCCTGCCTAGCCCTGTGTTGTACGGTACGTATAGGGGGTGGCTCCATGGGGCTGTGAGAGTTACGCATGGGACAATTCACGCAGAAGGTTCCTACATCAGTAATTTCTTTACTAATAATGAATGCTACAGTAATTCATTCGATTGATGAGTACAGTTAAAGAAGCATATAAGTCAATTCAAACGACTTTACGAAGCGAAACAAATTAAAGCGGTAACTAATTAAATAAAGATTTTGAACTCGCTAATCCTTGCTAACCGTGCTTCAAGCAAGGGCTAAGCATGATTATGTCGCCATACGGCTGTCTCTTATCGACTTTTGGTTAGTTTTAAATTATGGTTATCTTATTGTTATTGGTAAATAATTGCTCATTTTAACAGATTTATAATTATTTGACTGCGACAACGCA
>QKMV01002228.1:0-13777 GCA_003287335.1 Lednia tumana
CCAGTTATTAACAGTTTTTTTAAAAACTATAGTGCTGAAATTAGTCAGGAGATATGAGTCTCAAAAAAGTAATAGCAACAGGCATATTTTTATGTTTCATTCCTTCGGAGCAGGGTTCAAGGTATAATAATTTAAATAAAGTTACCAACTAGTTTAAAGCACAATAACAAAGAAAGTGCCAAAAAGTTAAGATAAAAAATCAAAATCCTCAGTGAAAAATGAAACCATAGTATTATAGTAAAATTGCCAATTTACTTGTTCAAGATAAAAAATGAAAAGAAGTGTATTATTCACTTACCAACATCATGGATGAACTTCTCTAGTTTGGTTTGCATTCCCCAATACTGAAACTCGACCCTACAGAGCTTGTAGGCGCACATCAACGACTTGCCGTTCGGTAGAGGCATGGGTTTGCCCTGAAATGTTGAACAGTATTTACGGAGTGAAATAAAAACATTTTTTCCCAGCAGTGTCTGCTAGCATGAGACATAAATAGCTGAAAGGACTAAAATTTTCTATCTCAAAATTGTGGGTATTAGATCTGAATTATAAATATTTATTTAGCAGGACAAGCACAAAAGTAGGACAAACCTTGCATTCATTCCAATAATCATCTAGCCAAGAATCAATTAAAGGACCTCGGTTAGTTTTCTGTGACCTGTAGACTTTGGGGTCTTCTTCTTTCACGTAATCAGCCCCATGGAGTTGGTCCTTCACGACATCGATCAAATCTGCAAAACATGTGTTACAATTGTCAAACACAATTTAATTAGCAATTAAAATGGTTCACCTAGCCTGGGGGAGTGGAAGCACGATTTCAAAAGGAGCCAATCAAAATTTTAAATGCATTTTTACATAAGAAAAACATAATTGGATGAGCGGAGCAAAGGCTTCAATTTAACAGACCATACAATAAAGCATGATGATTTTAGGCTACTGATTTTTTCAGTTTTTAAATCAGTTTGTTTGAAAACTAGTGCTATCATTTGGAGTTAGACACAAGTCAAACACATTTTGTACGCATGACGTGTTTTATTTTTGTGTGTTTGTTTGCACTATGGTGGCCAAACACCTCAACCGATGCAATGAATTGTTCAAAAAAATTTCAAAATCTCCGAACTTAGAACTCAGCACCTTTAAATTTAATACATGAAAGATTTTTAATGAAATTTGTATTTCTGTAAATATTTTCTAATTTTATCGACTTTTTCAAGTGTTTGGTTGCTGTCTGTTGGCCAAACGGCTTCGTCTCTTTCGATGAAACTTGATGATGATAACTTTCGAAGGCTTCAACTTACAATTGATACCACTTTGAGCGCAATCGGTATGGCTGTTCTATAGTAAATCGCGTTTTTGTGGTTTTTTCCAGATTGAATGAAACTTTTTCACTTTCTAAAAGCCAACATTCTCCATAGAATTTGGTGAAACTTTCCAAGCCGGTTTAATATGTTATAACTTATAACCGAAGTTGAATACAATTTTGAGCGAAATCTTTAATAAAAGTCTAAATCAAAAGTTTTTGTGGTTTTTTAATCATAAATTTACTTTTTTCCCCTACACCAGTTGAATGCGTGTTCCTATAGTAACCAGCCATATGTTGATGAAAAAGAAAGAAGCGACTGGCAAAATGGACACTTGTTGGCCTTTTACAGAGGAAAAACAAATTTTTGTGTGACATATCTATTTGTGGACGCTTATCTTTAAAGGCTTTGCTAGAATTACCACGCTCATCCAAAAACGCGCCTATGTAGGTAAGCGTTACGATGAAGCCCTAGCTTAAAACAATTCTGCAGGTCATGCCATTAAAACTCCAATTTGAATTTTATGTTACCCTCACTCATTGCATCCTTGTGGTGAGCTTTTTACCCATGCATAGGGTTTATTTGTGCCCATTGAAACGCTATAAAATTCTCCTCAAATTTGAAGTTTCTAGGCAAATTGGGGAGGAGCAATTTCCTCGGTCTGCAGCTGTAGGTTTTGGTGGATAAGGCACGTGAGAAAAAATAGTTTGACCCTCACCGACTGCCCTGTTTCTGAGTTCGCTCCCTGCCAGTTTGAAAACATTCTCCTGGTGTCCGTTGTCCGGAAGGTAGCACGTCTCGATCTCCACCGAGAACCTCTCGACAAACGGACAAGTGTACCTTGTCTTGGTATAAGGATACGCATTCCACGCCTCTTCTACTGCCGTCAGTGCCGACTGCAAGAAAATCCAGTCAAGTTATCTATCAGTCTATACAGGTTCCTTTACAAGCGGTGCACAATGCGTTTTTGTGGCGCAATGGGTTTTTTCTAGCCAATAGCCACGGATCTGCTTTTCAAATTACCTGCACCACAGCGATAAAATACATTGAATATTTTAAATTTGTGCATTGCAGTTTTAAAATATTTAATAACTAATAAAACTCTTCTATGCTTTAATTGCTTTCGTTTCCTGCAAAACTTTTGAAATGAACAGACGTGGTTCAGTCACACTTAAAGTTGATGCTGATAAATGGGTTGCAGAAAAATTAGGTTCAAATGTAAAATAAAATGTAAAATAAGAAAACCATTAGAGTTTTGGCACAGTGTGGGCATATCGGTTGCCTACCTTGGGTAGGATGCTCTTGAACCATCCGGGAAGGTGACTGCCAATATGATAAATCTTCCGAGTGTATTGTCCCTCTCCTCCAGGACCATCGTCATAGGGTTCGTTCACCAGAATCTCGATGCCGCTGCCCGCCCCTTTACTCTCTTCGCGACTCTTTTTCTGAAAATTCAAAGGACAAAGGTTGCTTTCCATTTCCTCTCAATTTCCATTAGTTGTATACATAGTGGGTACCAAAGTTTCTATGCTTGTCTTCAGAGTCCCATTCAAATACACCTTGCTGTTCTCCTTCTCTCATGAATTGCCAAGAAGCAATCCCATGATTTCAGTAGACTTGCAATCCAGGTACTGTCACCAAAAACATCCCACTATAATTGTCCATATATGTTCTCAAAATGATGAGCCATTCACTGTGTAAATCAGTCAAACTGTGTACAAGAGTTCAAATAAAGACAAATGTATTTAACAGGGATTCTTTGCAAAGTCAAAAGACAATGAAACAAAGAATTTGGTGTACATGTAGAAGGCTCCCCCCCCCCTCTCCCCACAACAATTCTAAACCCAACATACAAAGGGTTGAACATTTGCCAAAAACGATGCAAGCAAAACATTCCTTTATCTATTTCCTCTCCCGAAATTGGCACCAATTTAAATAAAGCCGCGATCCAATCTCTTATTATATTTACCGCTATCATGAAGAGCTGGGCGATCTTGTACTCCTCCACGGTCAGCGGCAGCGGGATGCGATACTCTTTGATCAACATGGTGCCTGCCTGCTATTTGTCCAGTCCCTCGCTACCTTACCCCGACCTCCAGCGCTGCATCACTGCTGGACAAAACGGACCACAATGATTAATATCGTCTGGAAAAGTGTTGGAAATCGCACAAAAACAAAACGCACTATCATATAACATGGCGTATACACTTTAGGTGCCTAATCAAATAATACCGTGCCACCGGCCAGTAAAGTAGTGTAAGCTAAGACTTATGTCTGCGAAGCCATTCAATGTTAATAATGCCCCTCGCATGGATGCATAGGGGGAGTGACATCCCTCTGCTGGCTTTCTGAATTAGATTACTGATCAATCATACACTGTCAGCATAGTAATGTGAAAAAACACTGTGGTTTCAAAATGAAACACTGTTTTGTTTTTGTCCGAATATAAACTAACGTATGAACGAACCCATCATCGGATTAAAAACGTTTGCGGGCGATTTTTTGAAGGGCGTCTTCTGTTCGTTTATCAGACTGGTTAGCGTCGAGGCCTTACGTCTAACAAAACGACGCTGGCGTCTGCACGATAACGCAGAGAGAGAGAGAGTGTAACGGCCAGTAGCATTTAAATAAATTACTGATTCGAGTTAAAATATGAAATATTGCTAATTCGTTATGCAAAGCAGCGTAATAAAGAGTCGGATCACGTGCAGGTCTCGTTTGTGCATTCAGTTCGGGCACGCGTGACACGTAGAAAGGCAGCGTCCCCATTCGTCACGTGAAGATTAAAAAATTCGTCGATTCTCGCCCTCCCCCCACCCAAAAAAAAAACGCTAAGTTCACAACCAATCACATATGAAATGCGGGATTTGATTCATTTGATTGAAATATGAGCTTGATTTGTATGATTTGTATAGTCTTTCTGCCTCAAATCATAGAGCTATCGGCAGTGTAGACGGTTTTGATAACAATTATTACTCATTTGCATTGGCTTTAGACACAACAATATGCAAATTGCGTTGTCGCCGTAAATACACGAACAAGGTAAAGTGTTATATACTGACTATTATATCTACACTATAAAATGCCGACTATTCGTTGTTTTAATTTCGTTATCAAAGGCCACATAATTGGAGCCGATTTCGTCAACGCAAAAGACTAAACACTCGAGACAGCTTGCACACTGAAGTATGGACATTTTCCTTTCCTATACAGCAATTAATAACTCGACGTCATTAACCCAATGATGGCTGTGAAAATGGCTGACTGCCAACAAAAACGTACTTGAAACGTGCACTTTAATTTCAAATACTTTTCGCGATACAATAGGCTTTTGAAAGAGAGCTTGGCAAGCAGTCTAGCACATTGTGGGTGAGGACGGTGGGTGGGGATGGAATGAATTGTAAGGAGCGTGGAATTTAATCGCTTTAATTGCACTAGAGAAACCGTGTATATGGATGAATGTAATCCAGAGCTGGAGACGATTTGCCATACACCATCGCCATAGAGCTGGAAACTCAGATCATGCATTGTCGTTCGATATTACGATTGACTGACTGGACTATTGTTGATGTCTGCGAAAAAAGGCTATATCGTGCCATTCAGTTCATTCGTGTATAAGGCGTAATGATGACGACGACTATTATGAGGGTTCGATAAGGTGGCCGTGGGATGCAAGAAACGAACGGTTTTTCCAAAAACATATTTTTTCGAGCACTTCGGCTTTTCCACAACTTGTCAGGCAAGACCGAATGATGTGCAGTTTCCGATGATAATGTTAACCAACCGTGGAATAGATTATTTCTCGTCAATAGTTGGTTAATACCAATGACATATTGGGTAAGAAATCCATCCATTCAACAGTTTGTAAAAATTATCAAAAGTGCATGAAATTCTGTTTTATGGACACTTGGTGGAAATCCTTGAGTGTTCCGAAGTGCTCTAAAAAATGTGTTTTCGGTCAAATATTTAATCGGAATGCAGCAAGCGATTCCTCCCTTGAGCCGATGTTACAAGTTACCGTTAAATTACGCCGCACTCTCACGGACATAGACATAGTCAATTCCTTTCCATCCCAAGTCTGGATTTTCGAACCGAATTTTTTGCTTCCGTACACGACGCTGCCGACTGTTGAAATATTTGTACAGAAAGAAAACAAAAATCAAAGATAATTCCCAAATTTGGCCTCCGCTGGCCTTGACCTGAGGTCGAATTTCGGCGGTATTCGAACATGAATCGCACAGGCGCGTCGGCGTTTGGCGTCGCGGCGCCCATCACGGAACGGGGTTCGTAACGGGCCAGGCGCCCGGGCCACCACCGCCGCCGCCGTGCGGACCCGATTCACTCCCACGCCACCCCGGAGCGGCGCTCATCCCGGCGCGATCGAGCATGATCGAACCCCGGAAGCCATGGGCAATTAGGCCAACCACTGTCAGCCACAATGATCGGCAAAACATGTTGAATTTTTCAACAAAATGCAGGACGTTTACGGACTAGATATGCTTTCTTAGCAAGTCGGTTAATGGGGGTTTTCATTAAATATATTTAAAATATCTAATCAGGTGCCCAAGTTTAGCATAGACCAACGATACCAGGTAGTAGGTACTATAGGCTAACCTTACCCGTTCAGGACGGACGGTGATGACTCAATTTAACACGTTTCGCCGATTTGGCGCGATCACAGTCTACAAACAAATCGATGACTCTTTTTTTACACCGATTGATGGTCGCGATTTTTCAGCGGCTGCATATTAATGTAATCAACCGCTCGAACACAAATAATTTGGCACCTGATTTAGTTGTTGCTATGGATTTGGCTAACGAATTAATACATTCTTAACGGACCACTAAAAAACCGGGCTTGATTTGTTCCAATAACGATCACATAATAGAACGCTGAAAAAAATTAATTACCAGTCAATACGTACGTTGATAATTAAAATGCAGACGTAACGAACAAAGCCACCGTATGTCGGTTTAAGATCCAGTCGGCAGACACGACCTCACCTTTCACATCTCGGAAATCGGCCAACCCAATTAATGAGGGTTCAATTGAAATCCAATTAAAACTTGCAGTGAAATCTCCACCACGAAACGTACGTGTTTATTCAATATCGGGTGTCATGTATAGACACCACCGCCATCGTTTAATAATATCAAGACAGACAATACCTACCCAGGTATGTATATATATATACACAAAGCTATATATCGGTATCTAGCCATAGCTCTATATAGCTTTATATAGCTATATGTATACATATATAATCGTATCGAAAGTTGGAGGAGATTTTCAGCCCGAGATCCAGCCTTAAGTACCGTAGACTAATTTTCTAAGCTCTCCTTGGGCACAATATTTAATTTCATGACTGAAATTAAAATGGGAACCGACGCAATACAAAATGTTGAAATTAAGTCATATTTTATGAGTAATAGCCATCGGTCGGTTGGCATCAAAGATGTCCATATACATTTACATGGTACATGGTACCACATCCATTACCGAAATAAACGAGTTACTTGCATTTTCAACTAAATCAAGACCACTTTTGAACAAAGCTTCCCTTATTAGGTAACGCAATTTAAAAACATCGATATACCCATAACGGTTACCTATCGAAAAGAAATGACGCGCGCAGTAAGCAGCGTCGTAGCAACCACCAAAGTCACGACTGACTCTGCCGAAGTCGAACAGTCAGCTTAATTTATGCCGAATCCCGCAAATCTTTCGACGTCTCAAGGAGTCAAACCAAGGACACCAACGTCGACGTCCATTTAGGCACGTTTCGCCCTCAAGCCGACGAACTGTCACTTGATGCAAAACGAGTCGACAGACCCCAACGAAATAACAACGAAGCCGACGACGACGACGAAGACGATGATATACTGAGGTATATACGACGCGTTGATGGAGCGTCGTTCGTATATACCAAGTCGTCGAGACGCCCGCCCGACGTCGACTGTCGACTATACACAGTCGGTAGCGTGGATAAGGCAGCTATAGCTTCCTTCTCACATACTACCAGCCTAATATTGATCGCAGGGTGGTCGGAGTGCGAATTCAAAAGCGCGCGGTGCCGTTTTTCAGTTCGGTTCACTTGGGATAAGTGGTGGAAACACGGGACTAAGAGGGCGTACGCCATAAAAAACATTAATTTATTTCCGAAATATGTAAAGCAGAAGTCAACAACGATTAGTTTCGAACTTGAGCATGCATTTGAATACCGGAAAATGTCGTCATGATAGACGGAATGTGACGACGGTAAGGGTGGAGAAGGCAGGACATTTAGGATAGGTCAGTGACTTTTATTTTCCGTGTCTTCTCCGCGGTCTTTCAGAATCCGACGGCCGGTTCCTATTTTTCATCCACACGCCTCCGCAGCCTCCACTATAGGTGTCAACGCAAAAAGAGGATTTCATCCAAGCCTATAGACCATTTTCATAATGCTATCCCAGAGTCGATAAGGGCGATTAAGATTCGTTAAAGCAAGGCAGTTATTATGGGGATACGTCTTTATTTAATACCTATTGACTGTGGAATGGTCATAATTAAGAAAATGGTCTATTGGATTGGATCATACAGAGGCAGTGGTTTTTCAGTAATGGACGACTAGTGAACGAGGAATTCCAGAGTCAATTAGCGTTGGAGAAACAATGCTTTTCTTATGGCGTTAAAAATCCCCCAATGTTGATCGCCTCTGGAACGCTAGTGGTCCATTCCGAAATATACTGAAAAATAAGTATAAGCTTGCCACTTCCATGGCCCTCTTAATTCAATTTCATTCATAAGAGCTCATGAAACAAGTGCCATGTAGAGTGCTCTATTTGGGGCATTCTTATAATAAATAGACTGTACACAGTCTTCATGTGCGCGCAAATCCATCGTTGTCCATAGCGACCATTTATTTGCAGCCACCGAGCGCCGATTTCACGGCTTCTCTGTTCTTATTACACAAGGGCTTCGCCGTAAGGCTTTATATACACGCGTTGTTGGACGAGATATGTATTTCTTGCAAAACTTCAGTAGATATATTTCCATTAAATAAAGACATTACAAAAAAACATGACTACCTCTGTAAATAACAAGGGCTATTTTGCCAGAACCAACTTCTTTTTTCTTCTACAATATGACTGGTTGCTTTGAAACACGCATTCAACTGGTGTACGGGAGGAACGGGAAATTATGATTACAACCTCCAAAAACATTGAATTTTTGAAGAGGCCGACATTTCAGATCGCGCAAAAATGTTAATGCGATCTTGGAAAGTTACACCAAATAAAATGCAGTACTTTGGCCCGGAGAGTGTGAAAAAGTTCCATTAACTTGCCATTAACTTTGTTCTAATACTGACCACAAAAACGCGCTGTCCAGGAAAACAACTTAACCGATTGCGCTCAAAATGATATCACTTCTTACTTGTGTCACGTAAGTTTCACGGAAATTGAGGAAATTGTTTGGCATATAACGACAGCAAACAAATAAGTGAGTCTACAAAATTGACAAAAATTTGCAGAAATGCGAAGTTTAGGGCAAATATTTCATGGATTGCGTTAAAAAAGTTAGTAGGTTCAAAGATTTCGAACGGTACTTCAAGTTTCATTGAAATCGGTTCAGACAGTTCCTGCAGAACCAAACACACAGAAAACACACACACACACACACACACAAGATTTTTTCTACGGTATGTCAAATTAAAGTCTCCGCTTCGCTTGCTCCGCTTATCCAATTATAAACACGAAAGTGCCAATTGAAAATCTCATCATAAAAGATCGCCCGCGCTCTTGTTGGTACGGAATCAGGCCCAGGGGCCCACTTCCCCCCGTGAAACGGTAAACTGGGGCTCTTCGGTCCGCTAACGTGAGTTCTACTTTCCTCTCGGTTAGTTCGATAACAGGATGACCACACGTGACCCTAAGCTTTGACCGCAGCTTGGAGGTGTGGCGAAGGTTTTTGGTGAAGCTGTGATTTTCTTTCAGTCAGCATTTTTCAGAATTTGAAGTGCTCTTGAAAAAGTATATTTTTTGATGTCATAATTTGCTAATTAGATACTTGATATCTAATCACATGCAAAAGGAAGATCAACTTGATATCGGAACCCGCGCAACAGTTGAAATGATGTTGTAACTTCGTCCATAGACGAAAGCGACGTGTTTTTGGGCAGTCAAATACATGGTATCGCGCAGAGGTTTTCAGAGCCGTTGGTGCTGTATGGCTTTCTGTTCACGGCTGCATGAGTCGCAGCTGGAAAAGCCCATCCAATTTACAGTTTATTTTTAATTATTACAGCTAACCCGTTTCACCAAACTTACAAACTCCGAGAGAACTGGCTTGGCAAAAATTGTTTGAAAATTTCATTTTTATCATTTTTCGAAATTTAAAATGTTCGTGAAAAAAAATGCAATGGACCACTAGCGTTCCAGAGGCGATCAACATTGGGGGATTTTTAACGCCATAAAAAAAGCATTGTCCCACAACGTTGATTGACTCTGGAATTCCTTGATCACTAGTCGTCCATTGACTTTTTCCAGAAAGCTATTTGAATTCTCCGGTTTTTCTCCACGTTTGGTGACTTGGCCACTCATCGTTTCAGCGTAGTAATTAAAATAAACTTAACATCGGGTCGGTTTTTCCACTTGCCACTCATCCAGCCGTAAGGTACTGTGATCTGTGTAAAATATACGTCTAACCAAATAAATGTAAATTTAAAAAATGACTTACTGTTCGCTATATATAGAAATCGAAGAAAGAAAACGAAAAAATGTTGAATTAGTTGTTTTTTTCATTTTAAGCAAACTGAGTCAAAGAAAACTCAGAGGAGAATGGCGTATTAGGGGCGGTTGTGTCCTGTGGCGTCAGAAACTAGACCCACATTTTCTTTGGAACCAAGAAAATGTGGGAAGTGCCCTCAGTTATTGAATCGAGGATGGCGGCTTAATGCGTCCGAGTAAACTGCTCCTCTGACATGGATCACAAATTTAAAGCCATTTACACAGCAAGTATTAACGTGAAGAATATAACGTTACATCAAAAATGCCTACCTATCCGAGGATTTGAACCCCGGACCTCTGGCTTCCATGGCCATTGCTCTACCAACTGAGCTAAGCAGGGCAAGAGTATCCAAAATTGTACGCTGCTCAGCTCGATTGGTAGAGCAATGGCCATTGTAAGCCAAAGGTCCGGGTTTCGTGTCCTCGAGCAGGCAGGTATTTTTGAAGTGATGCTAATATTCTTAATCTGCTCCTCTTTTCACTGCACCTTTAAATTGTGGAAACTGCTCCTCCGTATTGTGATCCCGAGAAAATCATGCAACAGGCGCCTTGAAATATGGCAACTTGTTACCATTTCCAGAGACGATAATCATTGTGGTGTTTACTAATGCTTTTCTTTAGGCTGTTCGTTTTCGTGAGAATTCTGTTTCGAAACCGTTCAATCACGAGCAGCTGGAATGTCTGCATCACAAAAATACCTCGAACCCCCGAAATGTTTCGATCATAAAATAGCGAATGGTCAGTACATTGGAGTAGCCAATATCATCTCTAGAGAAATCTACGACTCGGTCGAATAACCCTGCGATCATGTTTCTTCTATCCTCAGCACATCCTCTCAGAGTCGCTTTGCCATCCTTCGTCATGCCATCCAACGTCGCGACGGCAAAATGCAACCTTATTTGTCAACGGGAATGGAAACAGAATACACAAGCACCTGCCACGGCAGGCTATCAACAAGACTAAAGGAACAACATTTACAGAAAGACGAAGACTTTCCTCTCCGACGGCGCGCGGATAACTATAGGTATAACTAAGTTAGAGACCAAAAGGTACAAAAGTATACTTTATTGGCGTAATTGAGTTATTTTGGGGACGAGAAAACCCAGCCAAGTGAACAACTCGGGAAATTCTTGCGAGGCATTTCATTAAAAGTTTGTTTACCTTATTCCCTCTGTAACAAAAATCTTAACTCGCATAATTATGTTCTTGATACATTCGTTATACACCGTTCGAGTTATATTTTTTAATTCTTTATGTCAAACCAGAAATGTCCAGCTAGACCAGTGGCGGGAAGGCTTAAGGC
Source organism: Lednia tumana (assembly GCA_003287335.1). Taxonomy (NCBI): domain Eukaryota; kingdom Metazoa; phylum Arthropoda; class Insecta; order Plecoptera; family Nemouridae; genus Lednia; species Lednia tumana. The sequence goes on from QKMV01002228.1 coordinate 11,371, forward strand.
TTTTAACGAATATGTTTGTTTCTGACTAATTCTTGCAGTGCAGATTACATTCCGATGGTCAAATTTTGAGTCATTTTTGAGGGGAAAAACTGCCATTAAAAAGGCTAAAGTCGTGGCGGAACCGAAACGTGGTCCAGCTAATCGGGAAAATAAAGTACTTACTTGGATATTAAATTTTTGAGACTCATATCTCCTGACTAATTTCAGCACTATAGTTTTAAAAAAACTGTTAATAACTGGGTTAAATTGCTGAAAACTCAACTGAAACTAAACTGCCGTTTCAGTTAAGTTTTCAGCAGTTTAACCCAGTTATTAACAGTTTTTTTAAATACTTTCTTGGATGATACTAACGTTTGCGCTGTTCAATGAGAACTAGACCCACACCAGAACTAAGTCCAAATGCTAAGGCTAAGGGTACATTTTTGAGGCTATTAGTCCATAGGGGAAAATAAAGGTTGGTTCAACAAAAAATACGTTTGCCGATGCTTAGGAAAGGCTCACCCCAACGCTAAGCCCAAATGCCAAGATGAAGCCCAAATTTTGGAAGTGGAGCCCAACGGCTGCAAGCATGATTCGGCCCACCGGGAAAAAAGAACTAGGTTAATTCAACAAAAATTACGTTTCCGCGGCTTACGAGAACTAAGCTGCTTAGTAAAAAAAAATAGCCCAAGTGTGTCTTAAAAATGCCATTTATTTATTACACGTAGAAATTTGACGTCTTTAACTATTGAGATAGGCTGTTGCCGCTTGCCATGACTTCGAAATGGAGATATGCCTTTTATTGAGGTGATTCAGTATCAGTTATAGGCGTAACTCGGAATGCATGGCGTTAGTATGCGTTTTCAGCTTCCGTTAATTTTCGAACCAATTCTGATGTTTTGAAAGTGATGACTGATGCCGCAGTTTATCAAACTTTAAGCCAAGAGTAAGCTGGGCGTTTATTTCTGGTTTGCATTGCTGAGATGGAAAATGCAAACTCGAATCCTAGCTTAAGCGTCGATTAAACGTTGGTGAAACGCTTCCTGAGCGACAGTATCACACAAGAAACGAAGACATATCTTCGTGATCCAGAAACAATTCTTTGTCAGTAAATAGCTAACAGACGGCAATCTGCGATCGAGGAGACTTCCCTATTGCCGCAATGATTGTAAACGAATGGAAATCCTGGTTGATCGAGGTGTCCCGGTCGCACTCGCATGCACTGTGTGATGCATGCTGCACGCAAGTGTGTGCTGCATACATGTGTGTGCTGCTTGCATGGAAAATAATACCCTTGCACCCAGGGGCAGTAGCCCGGAGGTGCTCAGGAGGTGGCCGTACTTTGGACAAGGGATGGCATTTCGAGATTGGGTAGGGAGCGTCGCGACGTCATGACACAATATCTAGTGGCGTGCCGATTGTGATTACGAACAGTACAATTTCCGTTGCAAATTATTTTTTATCTGGTTTTGAAATTTTGGTTTCACGCTTCAGCTATTTTTGTAAGTATTTTGAAACTATCTAGAAACTTGGCGACACGCAAGACATGAGAATAAATGATAAGAATAAAACACATGAAATGCACTTTAACAGCCAATAGGTAGCTGACGGAGAAAATAGTTCGTATACACACATTGGTGTAAAGGGGCTGTCACCCCCTGAACTAAAATACTACGACTATCACGGTGCATTCAAGTCAACATAAAAATGTAATTGTAGAGGGTTGCAGCCTCTTTAAATGCATAAATAATATAAGAAGCTGAACCGTGCCCTTCACGTGCGATTTATAATTGAAATAAAATGGTTCTTTAAGTGAAAAAGCAAAAGATAAGCTGGTTTAAGAAGTAAATTTATTAAGTTTATTATTAACAAATATCGCTGTTTAAGCAATAATCTGACAGCAACAGGCTTCAAAACATCGCTGTTGTTTTGAAGTTAATTTAGCCTGTTGCTGTCAGACCTAATAATCAGACTCAATTTATCACAATGATTACTCTCATACACACATTTGAATAAAATAAAAATACAAATTTTGCAATACGAAATGAAGAATTGAAACAAACAGCTACACCGTCTAGTACCCCGCCAGCGTACGTGGATTATTCGTACGTAATATTCAACGCCAGGTTGAATTCTCGGAAAAACGTAGATCCCAATTTGGAGACCAGCTCATGACTTGGCTGCAGGAAAATTCAAGTAGGCCTCAAACTTGCGCCTACCGCGACAGTTGTATTCATTGGTTGTGGTTACTTTTTGTGGTTACTTCGCTAAAGACGAACTTTAAGCAACGATACATAACTTATCAGATTCATCGTCATGCGATGCATGATGTATGATGTAGACGATGACGATGATGACGATGCATGACGATGCATGACGATGCATGACGATGCATGACGATGCATGACGATGCATGACGATGCATGAC
>QKMV01002229.1:0-13776 GCA_003287335.1 Lednia tumana
CATTCTCAGAGACACTGCAGCAACAAATTAGAACAAAAACATCGAAGAAACAGCCAAGCTGCTCGGCGTGTTTGGTTCGCTAAGTTCTCTCCATAAATCGTACTCCAGGTTCTATTAAGGTGAACCTAAAAGCAGCTGGAAAACCCCACCCAATTCTTAGTTTATTTTAATTACTGCAGTCAAACTACAAGTGGCAGAGACACCAAACTTGGTTCGTTCCACAGAGAATTCAACTGGCTTTTTGACAAAATGTAGTTGAAGCTTTTATTCTTGCTAATTGTTTTACAAGCAGTGATAATATCACAATAAACCTACCGTTAAAAAAATTAATGAAAGCAAAAGTTCAAATACATTTCAGAAATGCCGTTGAATTCTCTATGGAATGAACCTAATTCGGTGTCTTTGCCTTTTACAGTTTGACTGCAGCAATTAGAATAAACTAAAAGCCAGGTGGATTTTTCCAGTCGCCGCTAGATTCACCTAAGCCCCTCGTGAATCACGGAGACAGGTGACAAGGGATTTACTGTTCTCGTTGCTGTTCGTATACGTCACGCACAAAATCATCATCTCCAGCGATACGTGAAGGATGTAGGCTAAGGTTGCTCCGTGCCGTGCTATCACGCCTGGGCCGAGTCTAGCCCGTTCGCTGCCAGCCTGAGTCTCAGCAGGACGACTAAACGCAAGGAGTTACCGCAAATGCGTGACCTGACCCGCCAAGAAATAAGCATCACGCCAACTAATAATAGGCAGCGTATTACAAAGCGCCGAGGCGAGCATGCAATTTACGACTAAAAATATGACCGCTTCCAATCTTGGCGCTATCGACTTGCAGCGTGCGATAACGGGTGGAAGACGAGAGCGTGCGTGCGCTGAGGAAATTAGTCTTCGATTCGCACACGGAAACGTGTGACGTACGGTGCAGGCCCGGTCAGTTATCGTCCGGCGTGGCTTTTTGCCCGGCATATCAGCGTTTACTGTTTAGTAGGCCGTTTACGAGACAAACTGGGGGATGAACCGTGGGCAGTGGCAAGGATTGTAAGCCTAAAGCCATTTACAGTGCTAGTTTTAGCGTGAAGAATGTGAATATCACTTCAAAAATACCTACCTACTCGAAGACAGGCTTGACTGACTAGGCTAGTTTACTTGAATTAACTGTAGTTCACTTTACTATACTAGACTCTACTAACTTCACGTTAAAACTAGCCGTGTAACTGGCTTTAAATTTGTAATCCTTATTAATATAAATATCACTTCTAAAATGTCTGCCTACCCGAGGAATCGAACCCTGGATCTTCGGTTTCCGTGACCATTACTCTACCATCTAAGATAAACAGGCATGTCTGAAGTGAAATTAATATATGAGTGAAAAATCTCACAAGGAGAATTGAATCAGGAAGCGTTGGCAAGTTTCAAAGATCAGAGATTTTAAGATCAAATTCAAAGATTTTTCAAGTGATATTCATGTCTTCTTAATAGTTAACCTCATGCATTCCCAAAGGAATGTATTAATACCACAGCATGCCGTTTTTTTAATAACAATTTCTTGGACAGCTGTAAGTGGTTGTCGAAATGGAGTCTTATAATGGGTAAAATGGAGTACAAATTTAAACCCTGAGAGAAAGATCAAGGAAACGGTCGAAGTCGTTGAGACTTTTCAACACTTCCTCTGTCAGAGAAATACAATTTCACTCAGCTATAGTTCTTGGGAGAAATGAATGAAGAAATAGGTTATTTCTTCGTGCCGTCATATTGTGGTTACTTACACTTAAATATTGTTGTCAATTTTTACCATTCTATTGGTTCTTAAACAATAGTAACAGGCTGTGTTTGATTCTTCCATTGTGTAAAGAAACGAACTGGAATTAATTCTGGAAGCGAAGTGGTCCGCTTAGGGAGTAGGTACTGACAAAAACGGACGACGTATTCGGCCCTTATAGTCCAGACACAATAAACTATCGTCCAGTGCCGCAAGATTCCTTGACATTCAGGACAATGTTTAGGGTCATTTTTCGATGGAGAGAATTTAAAATAAACTCCAGTCATCTTTTTTAAACGTCACAGAGCCGGGCCACATTTACATCAGCAAGATCCACCTCGCCCTGATAAAGTCTCCGTCCCTCATAATGATTTGCAACGCTGAATGCACCAATCGAGAATCCATCGAATCCAAAGATTGTACTAGTAGGTTATCGAATCAACTGTCAGTTTAGAGTAGGTGGGGGTCGGTATGAAATTCTTTGGACGCATGTCTAGTCTCTAATATTAACACTAGTTTTCAAATAAACTATTTTACAAACTGGGTAAAAATGTGAAGAAGTCCAATAAAAGATACCCCTGATAAAATGGACAGAACAGTTCGCGAAACGGTCGTAATATTAAAATGGAATTTACGCAGTTTTACCCAGTTTGTAAAACAGTTTTCTTGAAGGGTATGTGTACTTTCCAAAATAAAATTAGAGTCATAACTAAGAAAGTTACCGAGCTTATGTTAGCGCCTAGCTCACACATATTGTTTTTTAGGGAACTCCGGCATATAATGTATTGGATTGTTAATTGAATCTTAACCCGCTGCTGTCTATGGAGAGACCGGATTGTCGGTAAAGTCACTTTCCTTCACAATCTCGGATTGACTTTATTCCGTAACAAATTACAGGCCTGTGTGAAGCCTTAGACACATGTGTGAGCTAGAAGCTAAAATCGCGCGGTAACTCTTTTACTTATACGTTTACTTACTTATTACTTATCTCCTGACGACGACCACGCCAATGTGGTCGAAACATTGACACATTTTACGGCTCTTTTTAGGGCCAAATTCTTTTCATACAGAGCACGCCACCGTAAAAATACGAAGCCTTTCTCACTTTTAATTGCACAACCCATGTTAATAAGGAAAGTATAAAGGCCCTAATCCAAACCGACTCTAAACTGACAGCTTATTCGATTCCCGTTCCCAGTGTATCACCTCGTCCATGGTGGGGGGAAGGATGAAGAAGCCCGCCGACTTACCGTGAGTCGTTCCTCCGACGACTTCGGCGTCAACGACGGTGAACTCGAGATGCTGGAAGCGCGCGATTGCGTCATGGCGTCGCCGTCGGCTCCCTTTGCCGGCATTCTCGGCCCACTAGGGCGTCAGTCTCATCAACAGCGACATTCTCATCTCGCGTCAACAAGATCTCGAGTCCTCGGCGGCTTTTGTTTCGCTCCCAACGTGGGTTGACTTGCAGTTCCAGTCCTTCACAGGTCGTTTTTTAATGCAGCAACGCGGAAGTAACGCTAAAAAGCGATAAAAATTTCGCCCCGTGTTAACTCGACTCTAAAGAAGAAAAAGGCTTGTGAGTCGTGATAAGAATTGTGAAAGCGTCCAAGTAAGCATGGGGTGCCCTTGCTAATGATACGCACGGTCTATATGTATATGTGACGATATTAGCATATATTTAGCATATTTTTAGTTTCTACTTCTGATTAAATATTACGTTGTAATTTAAGGCTCATCATCGCTTAGAGATAAAATTAGTGTTGCACTGGTAAAATTACGTGATAAGTATTTGAGAACTTCTTGTCATAAAATACATTCTGCTTTCGAAAGTCCAAAAGTTTACATTTCAAATCTTTCACGGCCTCATCTTACGGTATTCTGGACGGCAAGTACGATAAGTTTGATTAGTAGATGCATACGAACTAATTCTGTGACCACGAGCTGGCGCCAATCCCCGAGTGCAAATGTTCGACTACATACGAACGCGTCGTGGTCCGACCGAGAGCGTCGCGACAGCGTCTGGCTGAACTGACAACGCACGTCTGCCGATGCACGTTACGCCGACGCCCGTGTGAAACTATTCCGCGCCCGAACGACGCTCGGCGTCGGCGTTATCAAGGCGTATCAGGCGATAACATGCGCGTACAAGTCTTTCCATCACGTCGCCGTCGCGCCAGAACGTGGCTGGTGACGTGTGGCTCGTCACCTTCTTGCTGGGTGCCCGTGGCATTTCGTGAACCGATCGGCGCTGATCGACGATGTGCGTGGGAAACGGAGGTGGATTCGACGGGAGGGAAACGCTGCTCCCGATTGATTGTCGGGGGTCGGGGTGATTTACGAATTCATTGTGCACTAAGTGCCTCAAAGTGAGATCACACGATAACTAAACCCATGCCTGTCTGCACGACGGATTCACGTGCGCACGAAAACGAATCAATTGAATCAAAAAAATGATTTACAAACTGTGTTTGAATGCTAAGAAATCCACTTAAACTTTCTCAACGTTTCGTAAACAGCTATAGTTGTTCATTTCTTCAGGGGTGAAACGCTTCTTAGCATTCAAGCCCAGTTTGTACATCAGTTTTTTTGGAAATTAGTGCTAAGAAATTATGAGATTGACATGGGTCTTAAGATTTTTATAACACATCCATTGGGTGATTTCTAACTTATTAATACTATTTATTTGTCTCGACAGCAACTAAAGCAGTTCATTTTGATACAAAGAAAACAGCACCATGTCTTCAAGCAAGACCGGGGAGGCTGCGACGTTTTCGATTGGCTTTTCTTGCCGCCTTTACTCGAACTTCCTTTGCGTATTTTGCTCAATGACCTACTCCTGTCCTGCCGACGAAGAGGTTCTTTCTCGTCATCTGTCCAATCGCCAACACTCTCTTTGCTCCCAGGCCGACCTCTGTTCTTTCTCCGACTACTGCCCTTACTTCGGGCCCTCCTGTCTTCGTCGTCGTTGTCATCGTCGTCTTCTTCGTCGCGCGGCACACGTTTTGCTTTTGCCTTTGATGGCTTTTTCGCACCACGCTCTTCTTGCTCTTCGTCGTCCCCGTCTTCTTCTTCGTCATCCGGCACTAAATCGCGACGTCCTTTCTTCCTACTGCTAGCTGACGACGTTGTACTCTTTTTCGGTTTCTTGTTCTTTTCTTTGCCCCGGGTGCGTTCCTCTTGCCTCCGTGGTTTTTTATTCTTACCTTCCTTGGACGATTGGCTCCTTGAGGCATTTGGCGTCGTTTCCAAATCGTCATCAGCTAGTTCTTCTTCCTCCTCTTCAACTTCATCCTCTTCGCGACTTCTCTTCTTCCCAGTAAGTAACGTTTTCAATTTACCCTTGCCCCTTTTCTTACCCTGTTCTTTACGCTGAGCTTGCTTCTCTTGGCTGCTGGAGTTTCGCTCTTTACCGTCCTTCCGTGAATAGCTCTTGGATGAGTTCGATTTCCCTTCTAAATCACCGTTAGTGTCTCCTTCGTCCGTATCCTCCATGTCCTCTTCGTCATCCGGCATCGACACGTGACTTTCTTTCTTCTCTCTGCTAGCAGACGCTATCTTACCCTTGTCCCCTTTCTTGCCTTTACTGTCTTTTCCTTTTTGTCGGTCACTCTTTTTCCTATCTTTGTCTTCACTGCGCGAGTCACTCTTGGAGGTACCAGAAAGTGGACCCTGTTCATCTGCATCTTCTTCTATTTCGTCGTCCGCATCTTTTTCCGCCACGGCTGGATCCATCTTACCTTTGCTAATTTTCTTCCCTTTGTCTTTGCTCTTTTCAGAGTTGCTGGATGACCGGCTCTTGTCCTTTTTGCCCTTTTTGCCTTTACCCTTGTCGCTTCGTGCGCTGTCCTCGTCTTCGTCGGGTTCGTCCTCTTCTTCGTCCCGCTTCCGATGTGTGCTTCCCGTTCCCCGTCCGTGAGAAAGTGCGGCGTCACCCTTGTCTTCTCGCGTGCCCTTGCCCTTTTCCCTTCTCTCTTGGTCACCGGCCTTTTTCGCTTTCGTCTGCAGAGTGTTTTTCCTGATGTCCTCACGCGATCCCTCGGGACTCTTCCAGTCCACCTCGTCGTCCACGGACATCTTCTTCTGCTTGCGTTTTTTATCCGCACCTCGCGGCGTCTCTTCGCTGTCACCGGACGCTTCGGTAACTTCCGTCGCTTTACCCGTTCTCGGCGTACTTTCATGTTTCTTGTCTTTTTTTGACTTGTTGCTTGATGCATTCACCTTTCCTTCTTGCTTCTCCAAAGTAAATTTGGACCCCCGCTCTTCAACAATTTTCACCGGGTCTGTGTTCGTGCCCACGCTATGCGTGGCGACGGCCTTTCCGCCGGCGGCCTTTCTGGTCGCAGGGCGGTACGCTTCATCGGAGTCACTGTCTCGCTTCGACTGCTGCGAGCCTCCGCTGGCCCTCCTCTCTTCAGCGTTGCCTCCGTCGCCGTTCTTCGCGCTGGCCTTGCTGCGTTTCATTTTCCGCGCTTGATAACCTTTCCCTCGCACTCGCAGCAAGCCCTTGCCTTCCTTGTCGCTTCCGTCGTTATTCAGCTTGTTGCAGCACAGAAAATTGCAGCATCTCTTCAAAAGCTTGTTTTTCTTCTTATGCTTCCCTGCCTTATGCAGTTTCTCATCTTTTAATCTATCGCGATGCTTTCGCTGTCGCCGTCTCGCCCGATACCCCTTTCCTCTCATGCTCAGCAATCCCCCTAATTTCGATACTTTCTTCTTCTTTACCTTCTCGTCTCGCACCTCCTTGCCAGCTGACTTTGAATTGAACGGGTCGCTTCCACCTACTTCCGGCTTCGCCACGAACGTGCAGATCGGCTCCGTCCGGAATTCCGCCTCTTCCCAACGTGGGTCCGAAGCACGGGGGTAAAGTTCGTCGCAGGTCTGCGTCGCCGACTCCCGCCGGTCTCCAAGCAGCGTCGGCGCAGATCCAAGCATCTCTTCGAGGTCCGCGTTGATGATCTCGTTCATGAGCTTCCCGTCGACGTTCTTGCCGTCGTTTCGTCGTGGCATCTTGCGGTCTTGGACGGAGTCCCCGCTACGAACTGTCTTGCACGGGATGCCCAGGAAAGTGGTGAGGTTGATGAAGTCCCCTTGGCCGATGCATCTCTTGGTCGGCACCTCCACGATGCCACTCATCACGCCGTGTTCGTTGGCTCGCGGACGGAGCATCTCGGCGATCCGTCTCGGCTCGATCAACCCCGCTAGATGTCCCGACCACGTTGACCGACCTGTTGGCTTCGTCCGACGCGCGGTCTACATGTGCTGCGCATCGCTGGTCGGTAATTACCACGCGCAGCCGAAAGTACGTGTGTGGTTCGCACGCGAGCTGCACGAACGTTCACACGCGGGACAAGCAGAGATGCAACAATCCAGTCTGTTGGTATGAGCAGCAGCTTTTTACGAACGAAATCTGGGGCAGGCGCTATCTGTTAATTCGAAAACCGGGTGGGCTAACGCTGACGTATAGCACTTCTTAAGGTGGCCTCGGCCACATTGTGCATTTTATAAAAGCACTACAAAAAGTCAAGTGTGTAAAAATAATTTTTGACAAGGCTTGTATCTGAGCAACTTTTTTAAACACCATGACAATTAGCTGTTGGTAATTCTGCCATTGTTTTAAACGTAAAAATAAAAGTCGTCAGCTAATTACGATGCACGTACGTAGAAAGAATCTTGCCATAATATATTAGGCTGAAATGAAAATAACCGATTTATTTTTACCAGCGTTAAAACGAACATACGTAATAACATGCACAGACGAGGGTGATCAGAGTGCAGCCTCCTTTGAATCATCGGACGCACCAGCACCAGCAGCAGCAAAAGTAGTTGCAGAACCATTCCCAAAAGGACGGCTTGACGTCCTCGCCCACTCCCTCGTAGGGCGCCTTCTGAGCCACCTGAGGCAGGGGTAGCGTCAACGCCTCCCCCCGGATCTGGGCCACGTTCACGGGGTACTCGACCGTCACGCCGAAGCACTCGCGGAAGATGCTGGCCTCGCTCGTTGTCTCTCTCGTCGTCGTCTTCTGCAGAGCTGCACGTCTTGGCACGCTTGCTTGAGAACGTATGGAAAGCAGTCTCGCAGGCGCCCTATAAGACTCCTCTCCTGACGTTCCCCCCGAGCTTCCGGTTGTTTGCGATCGGCGAGCGTCTTTAGGCAGCAGCCTGAATAACTTTCTTGGTGGCTCTGGATGGTGGCTCGACTGCGTTCTCGTTGGTTTGTTGTGCGACAATCCACTTCTGGGTATCTTCAGGCAGGCAGGCAAATTATTGGCCTTCCTTTCTAGACTAAAACCAGAAGTTTCTGTGTGAAAAGGCCCAAATAACTTTCTTGGTGGCTCTGGATGGTGGCTCGCCTGCGTTCTCGTTGGTTTGTTGTTCGAAAATCCACTTCTGCGTATCGCCAGGCAGCCAGGCAGATTATTAGCCTTCCTCTCTAGACTAAAACCTGATTCTGTGTGAAGAAGCCCGAATAACTTTCTTGACAGCTGGTGACACGACGATGTTTTCGAAGGTGGTCCGCTCGAGCTCGCCTGGCTGGGTTTCTCCAGGCTGACCGGAAAACTGTTGTGATGGACGTTGCCTGAAAACCTTGCCAACAGCAGGCTTCGATTTTTCAAAGAGCATTCGGTGTCGACCGAGAACTGCGTGCTGGTCACTGAGTGGTCGGAGAAAATCTCTTGGAGCCTTGCAGACCTGGACGCCACAAGGGATGGGCCGATTCCCGGCAGGGTTGCGATGCGAGCCGTAGATTTCGACGCTCGGGCTTGCCTTGCTAAGCGTGAGTTCAAGAAGCTCGGCTGGTAACCGCCGTGATCGGAAAGTGAAGAAATATCCGTAGGATCTTTTTTTTTTGCAGATTTTATCGACAGGAAAGAAATTTTGCTACTGGAGATGGAGGGACTTTTTAATGTCTTTTTAGAACGCAACTTGTCTCTCAATTTCCAAGCTTTCTTCGACAAAAATCTTTTACTTGCCCTGTAAAATCCGTTACAACTGTATGTGGTTCCGCGACTTTCTATAATGTCTTCGTTCAATCCCTTCTGTTTCACTCGCTGTTTCCGAAACTTCCTTTTCGTTCGATACCAGGCGAGAATCTGTCTGTTCCAAGTGTTTTTGGGGGGCTTTTCTCTCCACGCATATCCCGTGGCACTCATCACTGGAAAGCGACCTTCGTGTGAAATGCATTGGCTTCGAGGGTGGGTGACTCCTACCCAGGCTCGATGGTAGGTGTTAAAATTTGAAGAACTTGTTTCCGCTCGTCTCCCTTTAGGCCATGCGGTAGCGCACTTTAAAAACCAATGTTGGGAGATTTTGCCGTTGCCTAGCTAGGAAGGAAAAACAGTAATAGAGAGGTTCATTGTAGATCGACAATTTACCTTAAGGAATATATTTGAATTTCATTGTGTTTTCAACAGTACTTTGTTATCTCATTTGTGTTTCATCCTAGTTGAAGAGACGATACATATAATCCCCACAAAGAATATAAAACCCTCCGAAATCAAATCTTGTGAATAAAAGATACATATTTGGGCTGTTAGTAAATTTGTTTCAATGTTACAATGTTTCAAAGCTGGGAGGAGGGAAGTTAGGAATTTTGAAAAAGGCGAGTGACTAAGCAAGACTAACTTTTATTGGTGGATACATTAGTTAATATGCACAGGCTACAAAAGCGACAAGCATAACTCATTTCAGATGTTGACTTGTTCGTCTCCAGGCCAAGACCGGTGAAAAAAGTCAACACACATACAATGCAATGTATTTACGGAACACATTCGTCAGTAAAAAATAACTAGCTTTCAGCGGCTCTGAAAACTTGCAATGTTCTACCATAGAATACCATATATAAACAATTCCGTAATACCAGCCAGATCAACTAGGTGGTTACCAATTGTTTGCTGTGTTGCCATTATAAATCCCGGTCGATAAATCTCTCTACAGAATGGACTGCCAGGAAATGAAGTGAGTTTGAAAAGTCAGCCCCCCCGGGTTTCGGCACGGTTTTTCGTACTTTTGTCTGTGGTACAAAGATATAAAAAAATTGTAGGTGATATTTGTATTTTATTCTACCTGTCCTTGCTTGCACTGCATCCTCAACTTCAGAATAATATTCACACAGGTAACACTGTCGTAGAATTCCACCGACTCCATTTTCTAAAAACAAAAAACAAGTTTCGCGCGTCTCTTACGTCAAAACCAGGATGACCGCAGCCAAAGCTGGGGCGTCTTGGTTGACACCCAAACGTACCGAGAACAAGACTTTGCGTGACTAAAGGAACGCTAAACGTGGTCGTCCTTGTCGACCATGTTCATTATGAGACGGTTTTGAGCGGTTAGTTTACCAACAGAACAGCCTGATTGAAATGCAGAATACACCCCTAGTTGGAATATTATTTTTTGGTCCCAATGAACTACTAAAAATCTTCCATGAGAAGGAAATTTTAGGCAGAAGTGTCTGCTGATGAAATTAATTGTACTATCTTACACTTCCATGATACTTATGAATCTTATATTGAACGCACCCGGATAATTTGCCTTTCAGGAAGCTTGTGGATAAATTATTTTCTAGTTCATTCCTCACTAGCGTTTTAAGCTGTTTATTGGATGCGTGGTTTTCTGGGATTTCCACAACCATTCCACTCTGCTTCTCTGCGCTCCACGACAGTATCTTCCAATAGATTTTATCCCACTTAGTATGGTCTCAGGTAAATAAGTTGGAAGAAAAGCCAATACCAATCATTTGCTGGTTCCTTGGTGTTTCTCTCTCATTCGCCTTAGAAGGAACTCAACTACTTCTGGCGATGAAAGAAGAGCCTGAAAAACGAAAATAAACAGCCTAACTTTAATGATTCCTAATAGGGATAACACCGAGCCCATATATATATATATATAAACATACAAAACCAATTAACAGTTTACCACAACTGGTGGCACTTTCAACTGAAATAGTTTAAGATAGTGAATTTGAAAATTTGTGTGATTGTTTCCCTGTAGGTAAAGCAACAATAGACGTTTAGGAAAGAAATGGCACTGGCTAAACAGAAAAAAAAACTGTTTCAGTTTAAAAATGAAATCGGCATTTTCATTGACTCTCAATTCAATATAAAACGCATACCAGTTATTTTTAAATGGGTCTAAGCTGGTCAACTGTCAACACAATATGTCCTCCGGTCCTAATTGTAGGTATTCTGCCCTCCACAACGTCTTACTCTGAAATATACCGTAGGTAGTAAATAATCTACGGGAAAGTTTCTCTTACCATTTTCTTTTCATTCAACACTCGCTCAAGCAAGGAACAGTGGAGAAGAGAACTTGGGCCTTGATTTGTCGCATCTGCCGAGTCTTCCCCTTCTTCACTGTTTGATCCTGTAATTCCTCCGTCTTTATTGTGTCTCCTCCCTCCATCGCAAGTCGGAGTTTTTGCTGCTCTGCGCTTCTTGAGCTCCTTTGGTACAAAAGATTTCTTTCTTTTGATCTGTGGCGTAGAATCGTTCATGCTTTCCGGTTCATCTATGAGATTAAATTGAGTATGCAGGTGTGGCACAAAATTACTTTATAGTACGATCAATTTATTTCTCTTGAATCCAAATATTTTGTTTTCTAATTTCTACTACAGTAGGGTCAGCAAGACCATGCTTCTAGACAGCGCGACCATGAAGGATATAATATTGTTGACAGACATTAAAAGAGCACTCCAAATACATCTTATATTCTACCAATTAATCTAAATTTATTAGCCTATTACGCCCAAGCTGGATCAGGGTGTCCCAGCTTGCAGCGTCCTGACGACGGGCATGCCATCTTATCCGAAATGTTGGGCATATAAGAAACTGCAAAGCAATAATGTGAAACGTTTCAAATTGAACGCTTCTGTCAGATCCCATCCTAACAATAACAAAGCCCAGCCTTCTAGTTAAGTAACTAGATACGTTTTTGCACCGGTAGCAGTGTACGGTATGTGGCGTATACCCGAAAACATTGATACATAATCAACGATCGAAGTGGTGCTGACCTGGTTTGGCAGTTAACAAGGAGACATTTTGCTCCAAAATGATCTTGCTTTCCTCTTGAAGCCTCTCGAGAAGTGTATTTTCTTCTTGTATATGTGTGCGTTCTGATTTAATCGGAGTTCTTTGATCAATTATGTTTTGAAAGTCCATTTTCATCCTGAAATTATGAACTTTTTTCAACTATAACCTCAACACTTCTCGAGGTTATTTAATTGTGTTATCATACTTTAAGCTTAAAATAATGTGTTGGCTATTATAAGACGCAAATTTTGCGTGTTTTGATACTTACAAGTTAATTTACATAACATTTGACTAATTTCACTAAACGAAAACATGGAAAACCTACATAATTCAACCCTGTTGCTATGGTCACAGCCCAGAGAAGTCACAACTGTAAACAGCAACCAGATAACAAGTCCTTCATGCCTAACTTAATTATGCAGTCGCATAACAATAATTTGAAGAACTAATTTTCAATATTTTTTTGGAAAAGAGACTCAATGTTCCATTTGTTTAAAGGGCACGTACTTGCACGGGCATGCAGATTTAGCGTTGCAGTTATTTCCAATCGGAATTTAAAGGCCACTCAGCAGAACTTTCCTTCTATCATTTCGAAGAGCAAATCTAGAATTTTTATGCCATCTTCTGTCATGCTAGAATTTAATTCAACTGACAGTTCTTCAGATAATAAAGGAGGTAGGTGATTCTACAATGTCAAAGGTTTTAATGGTTTTCATATTATCATATGTTTTCTTACGTACGGAAAGAAACATCTTGTTGGATAGTTAACAAGAAAATGGAACCTACGGTTGTATTTACGTAGTAAGGAACCTACCTCCATAAGTAAGAAAACGGTTAGATGGTACCTAGATACGTATGTCTACCTACCTTCAATCAACATTTGCAGTTTCATAAAAAACTATTGCCATTTTAACTATATTTATTTAAATTGACCAACTTTTTGTAATTTACGTCAGGCAGTGATCGAGATTTCAAATCCTTGACTAATGATGAATGGAAGAAACGCTTGACGCCTGAGCAGTTTGCAATTTGCCGACTCGGGGGAACCGAACTGGTGAGTTGATGTCGTCGTTGAACCATAATAGGTTCTTACTTTTTTAATATCTCATCAAAAATAACACCATTCTATGTTTATGCAGCCGCACAGTGGAAAGTATAACAAGCATACTGAGACTGGAATATATGTTTGTGTTTGCTGCAAGAATCCTCTTTTTAGGTAGGAACCTGCATTCCATTTTACATTTATATGTTTTATTCTGCTGAGAAAGTACTGCACTACAAAAAGCTGTGATTATACAAATCATACTATATTCTCAGAGGTTACCTACTTAGTTCACCATCTCTTAAAGCTACTTTTATATGATAACCACAATCCATTACATTTACATCCACAAGGGCATCGGGAACTATTTAGAGAGCTCTGATTTAGGTAACCAATAGATACCTAAATGTTTCTGATTTAAGAGGAAGAACATACTATAGCATGACGTTGAGCCAAACATTTTGTGATTAGAAATTGTGACGTCAAATCAAGATCTAGACCTAGATTTAGCACTCATCAACGAGATTTCGGACACAGCCAAGCTTTCATGAGATAGGTATTCAAAAACTGTAAAAAAATATGAAAAAATATGGAATGTTACTCCTTAATTATTATTCATGTTAATGACAGCAGTTATTTAATCAGTCAGTCTCTATTGGTTCGATACTTTACCAAATTCAAAACAGTGTCACATTTTTGTTAACAACTTGTAGAATATGCAATGAGTCGCCTTTTTTGTGATAACAATGCTCATTAGTTAAAATACTCATTTTCATCCGATTTTTAATAAACACCTAAGCCAAAACCTAGTTCGTATAAGTAATTGCTAGTTTTTCCATATTATTAATACATTATCATTGTTATGGAACTATGAAGACATATTAATTAATTGTCAAATTATAATTTAAATATGACATATCAAAAATTAAACTGATTCAGTTCAATTTAAACGA
>QKMV01002230.1:0-13776 GCA_003287335.1 Lednia tumana
TCCTCCTAAAAATTCTACGCATGATCTGTACTTCCAAAAAAGAGAGAAAATAAAAATCAGTTTAGTTTTAGAGATAATTTGGTTATAACAAAATCTTTTTGAAATGAGGTCTAATGGCACCGCCTAAAATGCTCAGATTAAAAGTAAAATTTCTCTCTAAAAAGCAAAGAAAGCCAATATTAAAAAAAAAACATTTCAGGGTAATATTTTCTTTAAAACGAAACTATTTTGAGTCATATGGTCATACCTCTCCGATCTATGATTGGCAATTTAAGACGGGATTCTCTAACTTTTTTATTGCTCACAATGGTAGCGTAAGAGTTGAGAACCAAGAGCAACTATTTACATTGATTTTTTTTAAAGTATGGTTAGGAGCTATAACTTTTCGACAGATACATGAGATAGAGTTTGAAAAATCGGTGGTATGAACTACAGCCAGAGGCGTTCGCGGAGAGGCTCGTGTCTTTAGGGGACCCAGTAATAATTTGTTAGCTATTGGGATTAAATAGAGATATGAATAATGTAGATTCCAGCAGCCAAGCCGAGAAAATAAACTATAAAGAGCGAAAGAAAGAAGATGATAGCCAATCGTTAAACATGGGAATTCTTGCTTTTGTACCATTCTTAAAAATAATAAGCCTATTTGGCTCCTGCTATCTGGGCCCTGGTTGTTGTTTCTGTTTTGAAACTCCAGGAAGACATTGTTTCTTCGTTAGTCCCCATCAAGTATAAATAACCGCAGTTTCTTTACTGTGGGGGGGGGGGGGCTGGTTACCCCACTGGCTACAGCGATTTTTCATTCCTTTCGTAGTTTGCTGGAAAAACTTCAACTCCAGTGAACTCGCGAGTGCCGATGTACGTAATACGTCTGAAAGACGTCCCATATGCCATGCATAACCTATTCTTCTATGGTATTACCCTGCCCCTGCGTAGTGGTAAATTTCGTATGTCCCCGTAAGCTCTATGAAACTAGCTCCGCCCACAACGGGGATTACGTTGGAAAAAATTGTACAATTAATGTAAATTTAGTGCTAATTAGTGCAAAAAACTGTGCAGTTAGAGTATCATTATTCCCGGAGTTATTCGATTTTAGCTGAGGGTAGTGCCAAGCTAACGTTTCAAATCCCAAAAATAAGGCTTCCGGCCTGGACTTTCATATTGCAATTAGCAATTAGCGCAATTAGCGTTTTGCATGACGAGCCTCGCCATTAGTGCATCAATGTTCCCTGAGTTAGTCGAATTTTGCTGCGGACATGAACTTGGAACCGCCCAAAGCAAAAGTCGAATAACTCTGGAATATGGATGCACTCATTTAGGGGTTCGCTTACTTATCAGAATATCAATAAATATGAATTTTTACAACACTCAGTGAAACCTTCTCTGTGCTTCTGTTTGTTCGTGTGAACGATAGACAGCTCAAGCAGAAAGTCTGATCGGCTCTAAACTTTCACCATCTGCAGACTATTCCAGTGTAGAACTGTATGTTTTTGGGGAAAATCGGTTCGGTGTAAAAAATTGAAAAAATTAGGAAAATTAGGAAAAGCCTAGCAAAATTAACGTTGGGAAGTTTTAAAATGGAAATTGTTTCTTGGCGGCAACAGATCAACGCTTTCAGTGTCAGATGAAGTTTGAAGTGTGGTAGCAACTGCTTACTAAAATTTGAGTCTGTCTAAACAAAACAATTTTAAATCTAAATCTAAGTTCGCAAAGGCGCTCGTTCATCTACACGTGGATAACCGCGTTTTACGAAATAATCTGCCAACTACTCTTCTAGATTCACAGTGATTTCGTCGGAAAAACACTTCTTACACCATAATCAAATGTCAACTCAATTCATTTTATTGACCGGCAGCAACTATTAAAGTGGGCTCATTTTTCACCCCCACAGCTCGCTGAACGCAAGCGTATTTGAGGGGTTAACGCGCACGGAGTACCTCAGCCTGGCCGACAACTCGCTACCCGATCTGCTTGGGGTGAAGGGCATCCTCAAGCACATGCCCATCCTGAAGACACTCGACTTCGGCCGTGTCGGCCTCCAGGCTCTCAACGAGAACGACTTCCAGGTGACGATACTGGGGGGAAATGTGTTGAACTTGGGAGAGGCGTTGGAAACTGGGAACACAACTCATTTACCCAATCCTTCTGTGTGTAATCAGTAATCTCTGTAGAGCGCAATGGATTCAACATAACGATTAAAAATATATGGCTCCACGCTACGTAGTGCCTATCACGTCTGCAGGAGCCACTGGGGAATAATTTTTAATTCTTTCGAAGAAATTTAAAATATGGTTTGCTTTCCACGTGATTTATTAAAGAGGTAGTATTAACCTTATAAAATGTAGACTTTGCCACACTAAGACAGATAGAGATCGGAATAAATTAATAAAAAGAAGGAAAATGCAAAACTAATAAGATGCATGGATTTTTCTTAAGGATGTACCAAAGCTGCAGCATCTGGTGCTGGCTGGCAACTCCATCGCTCAGATGGACCGGCAATCGATTCCACCGCTGATTCGACATCTGCATCTTGGTCGCAACCAACTGACTGATCTTAATGGAACTCTCCGGTGAGAAACCCACTGTTAAATTAGTTTATTACCAAGGTGTACATGCCACTACTTGACAATGCGCTATTTATTAGGTATAAGCAATTTTTGAATTAATTATTATTATTATCATTATCCTAACAAGGATTTTAACAAGCCATTTACATGGCTAGTATTAATGTGAAGAATATTGATATCACTTCAAAAATACCTGCAGACTCCAACCCCGGACCTCTGGCCTAATTAACAATAATCCTGGTATTCTCCTCAAACTTTGTTGAAATCTTAATATCTAAACCACGCACAGTGGTCCCTAGTGACAATAAATTCAGACCTCCCGAGTAGTGATTTTAGCAACTTCTGTACAACAAAGTTTGGCTTAAACTTTACAGTCCATTGCTGACTTTGGTAGGTTTCTATCTATTACCAATTCTTAAATGGGCTTGCACTCAAGAATCATATATTTACTGATATGAAAGATAACAGATAAGAATTGCCTGCCTGCAACTCAAATGTGTTTGCTATAGCCTTATTAATAATAGCAAGAAAATCTCCTTGACAGGCATACCTAGTTGACAGCCAAATAGCAATTGTGGATTGATAAGCCCTAAATAGCAAAGAAAAGCATATATTTTGCAAATTTCCTAGCACCTTTAAAAATTCTTGACACAAACTTTCAGTCCATTAGACAAAACATAGTATTGGAGGAAGTTACATTAGGTTTAAAACAAAACAAAAAGGTTTACTCAATTGCCACTCAAGTGTGAGGCAAACTTTTGAGTTTATCTTTGTTGGCTTGTTGGCTACCCAGGCTTTTTGATGATTGATTATTTGGTGCTAAACAACCCATTTGCCTATCCTGTAGCATTGGGAATGTGTTGATGGTGAATGATAAGGTAGTGATGAATCTAACAAAGAAGAAGGGAAACTGGTGCCGGCAAGTAGCCTACTCCTGTCGAAAAGCATCAAGGAGACCAACGCTAAACGTCCTTTCCGAAGAACGGTACAACTCGAATAGCAGGTTTCCTTCACTAATCCGTGCTGTCGAGAGGTTGATTTCAAGGGGAGTAAAGCTGTTGTACTAGCTTGTAACCCTTAAACCTCTCTCCCGAATAAAAATGCTTACATTGCGTTCATGTCTGTTGTCTGTGTAGTGGCCTGTCAGAGTTGGAGTGGCTGTTCCTCAACGCCAACCAGCTCACGACGCTGGAGAATGAGCTGCCGCTAGGCGCCGCCAAGCTGAACCTGATCCACATGGCGTATAACCGGCTGGAACGACTGCCCGCCGACCTGCGCAGCTTTCTTTTGGTCGAGTCCATCTACTTCAACCACAACTCACTTTCTGCCCTGGACGGAGCGTTGCAGAAGGCGAGGAGACTCAAGAGGCTGCATTTGTCGCACAACAAGATCACACAGGCAAGCGTTAACGCAACAGATAATTATTAGGTGGTAGGGCTTTACAGAGCTGGTGCGATGTTTGCAAAGAATTACGCATTGCGCAATACATTTAATAATCGGCGTTTCGTCCATGATGGCACGACCTTCTGCACGAAAAATATCAAATCTGTTAGAACTTAATAAAAACACAAAATTAACAAATATTTTTATAAAAATGTCAATTTTGTATTTGTCTGGAGAAGAGTGTGCCACCACGGCCGAAATGTTGATTTGTTTAATTTCCAGAGCGTAACCCTGGATTTTTTTTCAGTTTTCAACAAATTTTCTGAAAAATGATAAAAGCTAGGTAACTGTGGGAAACTGTCTAAAATACATCCTGAGTTTTATTTGTGATTTTATTTCTTAGTGCACCCCAAATAACGCATGAATATAGCTTAGTGCTAGTGAAAGCTAGCTAGTGAAAACTGGTTTCAACACTGGGTTTTTCTGCAAACACAGCTTAATATGTGTTATTTTTTCAGCTAGCAGAAGATGAGTTCTTGGAAGTGGATCGCCTGGAAGACTTACAGCTTGGCCATAATCTGCTGACGTCCCTCAACAACTCATTGCTGCCCATCCGAGCTCTGCGCTGTCTTAATCTCACTCACAATCTGCTCACGGAGTTCTCCTTGCAAGAGATACGTGGCCTCAAAGGTAATACTTACAGAATCTGGAAAAATAGTTCTTAGTTGACCCACAAAAAATTCTGTAATTTTCGTTTATCAGTAGGTATCTACCTATCTTAGTACTTGTAGTTATCTTCTACATTGGTCTGCCAAAAAGCTGGTGCAATTATGGGATTGCAAAGAATAGGCTGTTTTGAGATATTAAAAATAAATATATAGTGTAGCCACGAGCCATTTTTTTTTGTGATTGCATTTGGTACTTTTTTTAGCCATTTCACCATTTTCTCTGAATTAAATAAAAAATGACCATAACATACAGCCAAATAAAAAAAAATCACATTCCAAAAATAACTAGAGGCATGGACCAATACAAATATACTTGGGTAGGTATAACACAACTTAATTGTTAGCCGTGGGTGGCCACAAAAAAACAACGATGTTTAAAAAAGGCAGCTATGTTAGGCTAACATCTTAAGAATATTAAAATCGCTTAAAAAATACCTGCTTACTTGAGGAATTTGTATTTGGCTTTAAAAGTGTATTCCTTGTCATCAGGCTAACATCTTCTTATAAAGTTCGTCCTGTAATACACATATTGTTTTCCGCTGTCAAATCCTCAGCCCTCCACGTGATCGACCTGTCCAACAACCGCATCAGCAAGCTCGGTGGTCGTATGGAGCAGAATCTTGTCGAGCTGGAAACGCGGGTGATTGAACTGAAGCTGGAGCACAACTTGCTTCAGTCGCTGGACGGCTCGCTGATGGGCCTCCACGGTCTCGAGAGGCTCAACCTCAGCCACAATCACCTGGAGAGCATCGCTCCCGATGACCTC
This sequence comes from Lednia tumana, assembly GCA_003287335.1. NCBI lineage: Eukaryota > Metazoa > Arthropoda > Insecta > Plecoptera > Nemouridae > Lednia > Lednia tumana. The sequence goes on from QKMV01002230.1 coordinate 5,442, forward strand.
ATCGGACTCGATCAGCTGAGAGTACTAGACATCTCACACAACCATCTCACCACCCTAGAGGAGACATCCAAGGTACAAAATCAGCCAACTTAACGTGCTAATTCAATGGTCAAACAAATACATTTTTGGAAACAATAGCTTTCAGCTTTTGATTTGAGAAATCCTTTTAGAAGGGATAGAATTTATATTAAAAAATGTTTTGTTACTAAATTTGTCGTTTTTCAAATTATGAAACAAAACTCTAAAATAAATTCCTGTACATGCTGTGTACAATGTTTTTTAATTATTAAGATAGAATTATGGTCAGTCTCCAAGTCAACAGCATGTGCTTGGCTCGTGTTCCTCAGTTTTTAACAAAACAATTCTGGCGAAAGTCAGAGTGATCCACTACAACATCTCTGCACTTATTTCAAGAAAAGATATACGAACACCTACTAGAATTTAATGGCACAGCTACCAAGACTTCTTGAACTAAGCAACAGTCAACTGCAAATTGCATTTAGATGTTGTGAAAAATTGCAGTTCGTGATACACTTCAAACAGAAATTTACATAGCACAGATTGAACCTGGAAATTGAACCAACCCTTCCTTACCAAATGGTTCATTAGATCTTGCCACCCTTGCCGTTCTGAAACCAATCAAACCTTAGAGCCCATTAATATACGTAATCCTAGCCTTCAATTTAGGAAAATTCTGCTATAATTTTACGGATTCCCTTATCAGCTACTATCCCTCACCAGCTACCTGACATTTGCAGACGTTCCTGCCGCTGCTAGAGGCCCTGTTGGCTTCGCACAATGCATTGACAGTGCTGGAACGTGACTTCCACGGTCTGCCCGTGCTGTGCTGGGCCGATGTTTCTAACAACCTCATCCGAGTGGTGGGCCGGGAGCTGGCAGAGAAAACTCGCTGCCGCATCCACGGCGTTGCCGGCACCCTGCACGTCTTTTTGCAGGCAAGTGACGTCACCCAAGCTTCGAGACCAGAGAAACAGCGGAAGTGAAATGGCATATGAGCCTGGTACGAAATAGTTACAGCAGGCTTATTTATATGCTTAGATCAATGGTTTGCTGCCTTTTTTGCATAGACGGCAAATTTTAAGGTCTGGTTGATAAATTAGAGGAATTTAAAGTTAACAAGTACAGATTTTCTACAACATTTTGGAAGCCTATCTGCAGAGTGTATACACATTTTAATTCATGGGTTTACGAATTACTTGTGCTTCAAGAAGAACCATTCCTGGGTTGGACTTGGACCGTGGGCCGCCAGGTAAATAAACCCGAGTTATAGTCATGCAATGATTCGAGACAAAATAAACAGTGGAAGAGATGATATGGTAAACATGTTTACCTCATAGTTGCAACTATTAGGTTTCTAGGCTAAAGAGATGGATGCTTTCTGCTGTGGGAGAGGAAGGGGGAGGTGAAATTTTTAATTAAGTTAACATTCAAAAGGCCAATACTTTTACGGCTCAAATTTTTGGAACGACAAAAAGAGTTTCAGCCTGGATTTTTGTACTCATATGAAATGCACTGTTAAGGGTCAGCATTTGCGCGAACACAGCGTAGCTAGCATAACCGTTTGGACCAATCCAAGCGAATTGAGCATGTTTCATGTTCACTGTTACATGTTCACAAGACTTGGACACGAGTTAACTTTCTGTGTTCACTGTTACAAAGTCGCAAAAACGCTGACACTGAACAGAACAATACAATATTTTCCCTATACAATTACGATTCCTTTCCAATTATATCAACAAAAAAAAAACCTTCTACCTGAATTTCAACCAGAACATTCCTTATTTTCAGACTTACGATCTATAGTACAGACAAAAAATTTAAAAAACAATTTTGGTACGAAAATCTGGTAGGGAGGATTTTTCAACATTGGTGATACTAGACGGAGTATGTTTTCTGCAGGGAAATCCAGTGCTGTGTGAGGAAAGCCACAATGAAACGGTGACTGCACTGGAGGCAAGCTTCGCCAAACTTCACGGCTTCATGCTCTGCAACGACGTAAACACCACCATCGTCGCGCTTATTGAGTAAAGAATTTCACTGCAGCTTCTCTATACAGATACTCAATGCCTATTGCATCAATCATAGAGGAAGGCCTAGCAGGCATCCTACAAGCCTTTGCCGATGAGAATAATTAAGTTGTTATGCTCTTATATTATTTAGCACCTATCAATTCTATTTTACAGCAACGAAAATATTGGTAGTGAGCTAAGATTCAGTAAAGAAATGAGTTTATTCACTCTGTGTTTATCAATAATGTGTTCACCACACTGTTGGTACTTCAGTTGCCATGGCCAGTTCAGAATTTTAAGAAATTAAAATAACGTTTAGAAGTTAATGTATATCATAGGAAACTTCAAGCAGCTGTTGTCAAACAATAAAATTATCTTGTATAATCCACGTCCGTCGTAGAGAAAAAAGTATATAAATAATATGTATGTTAAGTTTGAACACGAAGAGAAGGTACTGAATTGCTAGATTTATGTGTCGGTGTGTTTCTAGAGAGGCCTCATCAATGGCAAGCTTTAGACGGAAACAATGGACCTATATTTGCTACATAGAAATACAAACGCAAGAAAGGATCTAAGTACAATAATAACGTAGGTCGTAGAGTGTAATTTTGACATTGGTGTGACGAATCTAACTATGTTATATTTTTTTGTAATTATAATAGAACCAAAATATTATAAAAAAATACTTACGATATGTGTCTACTAATTAGTATTTACTAAACAAGCTATGATTGCCAAAAACTTATATACACAGGTCATTTTAAAATGCATGCTATAAATATTTACCGAGTACAGTAGCCGTGCGACTAACATATCTGCCTTGAAACGGGAAGGTCCTGGGTACGACCTCTGTGACCAGCTATCCTGGCTGTGATTTTCCATGATTTCTCACAACGATTTCAGGCAAATGCTTCATCAGAAGGGCTTGACCGTTCCCTTTACCGACCTCTCCAGTCAAGCTGCTAGACAGCTTTGGAGCTCATGTCAAATGTTGTTTCCCCGTAAAAAAGATAATAAATTGTTCCGAACTCATAAGAATATGTGTGGCCATCATCACCCTACATTAGGTAGGGTACAATTTATGTAATTATTAACGTATTTTCCCTATTGTAAGCCAACCTCCCCCCTCCCCCAAAATGAAATTAACTCATTTTTTTTTGCCGTGTTAACAAGAAAACACCATCAGCAAGTGTATAGGTGTAGAAAGTAGGTATTGAATGAAAAAATGTCCAAAATTTCCCAAATACCCACCAAAATGTGTAGCTCTTGATACCCTACTTCCAATAACATTATCAATTTGATCTAAGGTGAAGCAAAAGAAGCCCATGGCATTTGGGGTAAAATTTGACTTCTAGAAACATAATCAACAGAGATTTTTATTTTTGAACCAAAATCTCAAAAACCCTTTGGCATTTTTATAATATATTTGCGAGTAAATTTTTCCCAATGTATTGCAATGAACCACTCGGTGTGTTGGACCAAATTAGGAAAAAATATGATTGTAAAAAAAGTAACAAATAAAGTAAATAAATAAAGAGCCTCCAAAAATGAAAGTTAACTCTATTTTGTTACAAAGTCAGTAAAATTCCAGCAGCAAGTGGGAATTGACATAATCACTCTACTTTTTCCTCTCTTGAATGTCTATTTTATGATGTCTATGTAACTGCAGAGTTTCAAGAAACACATTGAAATTCAAAATTCAAAAAAAGAAAACATCTGGCATTCAAAAATCGGGTTTTCAATTTTTCACCTCAATATTTGGAGAGCGGGCAAATATTCGGCTCAATACGATAGTTATTTTATTTTCTTAGTGGGTTTATGTGCACAAAAACGGCTTGCAAAGCCACTTCGACTTCAATGAGTTACGATTTTTTCGCATGTACCAGCGGTGCTATTGAAAAAAACCTTTGTACATTTAATTGGTGGCCACTGTACAACAGCAGAGGTTCCTGATCGAAAATTATAATAGCGAGAGCAATTATTAGATTTACAATGCTGGGATTACCTACTTGTGGGAAAGCACTGCCCACATACCCAACGAAAATAGTACATTACGTACCCAGGAAGAAAATACTGTTACTTGAAAAAAGTAGAAACTATATTTTTTGAACAGCTAATGTTGGGTTTTACTACTATTAATGCTAAGAATTGCACTGGAGATATCATGATCCAATTCATACTAATTCACTCTTTGAAGTACGAACATTTAAAAAAAATTATGATAGTAAGGACTAGTTTTTCAGTGGCCCATTAAGAACCTGACGGTCCGCTAAATTGTTATTACCAGGACAACAGCCAATTAGAAGTCTTGATTCTTGTGCTAACGGAGTGTTAAGATTTACCGGCCTATTAGAGAACTGGCCCCAAGGAAATTAAGGTTAAACTGGGTAAATATACTATTTAGGCAAATTCCTTATTTTTATTATTTTATTTTTTGGCTCTGATTGGCCGAAAAATGGTGGTATGGTTAGTATTCCACCGTGCAAAAAACATGACAATTCACGAAACATATATTTTAATTGTAAACTCTCACAGCCAGTAATGGTTGGTAAAAATATTACAAATTAAACACACGTGCTGACTGTTTAAGCTATGACTTGTGATGGTCCAAAAAACAAGATTTGGTGGCACCCAGACACAGAGGAACATGGCAAGTGTTGCATATCCACTTTGTGCGGCGCTGGTGGTTCGTAACGGTGCATCGTGCGCAGCGACGAAGCGTCGTCCTGATGGGCTGATGTGCAGCTTTTTCTAAGCGCACTTCCTTGTGAGGTCGATGAGAGCGCATGTGCAAAGTTTGGTGAAAAAGGTGAGGTGCAGGCAGCTTCCTCTTGTTGGCGCCTTCAACCAAAGCCCTGCAGGTGTCGACCTTCTTTCTCACGGCTGTTGGCGTCACCCTGTCCACGACGGGAACGAAAGCCACGTTTACCCCAACGCCTCCCCCTGGCCCCCCAACACCTCCCCTTGTCTTAGTCCTGGCGTAGAAACAGACGACCGCTACGGTGGGCGTCGTTGCCTCGAGAATCTGCCTTGCCGGGAAAATTACTGCAAGCGCTGGGATCAATCACGGCACCTCCACCAAGAGAGACGTGAGAGAATTCCGTCTCGCATGCACACTTTCCGCTCTGCAGTGCGTTCTGCTATAAAATGCAGGCCGTTGAGTGAGGTCTTGGTTATCTCGTTGTGCAATGAATGTGTCTTGTGAGATGGAAATGTGCCTGATGTTCGTTCGTTCCTCTATCTAGCAAGTGGCTCGGTCGCTCGTAGGTGTGTAGGCACAAATAACATTGTCAGCCTTGAGCTCGACTAACGAAACCCGCATTTGTCTCGGCAGTCGGCTTCAAAGCGGTCGATAAATGCAGATATGGAAAGGCTGTGGTTGCTGAAGACCACCAACCGAGCGCGCCATAAGCTAAAAGCATTGCACTAGGTTCCACTCGTACGAATGGCTTGCGTCGGGTTGAGTGCATCCCATCGACACAGTCCAGCCAGTTCTGGTCCCGCATGGACCCAGACCCAACCATGCCGCTTCAGTGTGCATGGTGAGAGTTGACTGTTGGACACAGACTCCAGTTTTTCAATGCCTATCGCGATGTCGTCGTAGGCTGTGCTACCGGCCAGACAGTCGAGATGCGGGAGGCTGGAATTGTTTCCGAGGCACGTCGGACATCGAAGGTTACTTAAAAGTAATATCTCTGCATCAGACGGTCTACTTAACATCTACATCTCAAGACATCTTGCTGTCTCGGTGATTACGCGCGCAATTCGTTTAACTTGTGCCAGAGGGTAATTGAGTCGGAGTGTGCACATTGAAACTTCGCGTGGACAAAACATGGCGGCTAGACAGTCACTTGACAGCGACTGGTGCTTGTAGACTGCTAACGTATCCGCCATGGTTCGTCCAGTTGCAGTGGTCCAGCTGCAGTGGTCTAATCTGTAAACAATGCACATCAGCGACATCTAGACTCCAAGATGCAAAACATCATCGAGGATTGGCTACTTTTTGGACACGTCCTTTTCAGACATATAGATATGCCAATAAAGTAGCATTCTACTTTCAATTGGTATTTTCGATCACATCCACCAGATGGCTCTAATGATTGAATGTTACAAAATACACTACATCTCATTCTAACCACCTTGATAGCCATTTCAAAGTTTCTATTGCAGGGATGTGGGTGGGGATCAGTGGGCCAATTTAAATCACGCTTTTAATAAGCGTTGTATTACGTTGCAGTTTTCCAGCGTTGTCTATTACGTCGTTGGTCAGGACGTCGTTTTGACGTCTGAAGACAGTTGTTGACAGATAGTTTGGAACCGTTGTTATGTAACAAGGTGGTAATGAAAGCTTGGTATTGGGGGGTCCACCCAAGAAAGCCCCCGCCTCCATCCCCACGGATTTTACTTTGCCTAGGCTAGCAAGAGGGTTAGAATGGGAAGTAGTGTAATTTGTAACATTCAATCATTAGAGCCATCTGGTGGATGTGATCGAAAATACCCATTGGAAGTAGAATGCTACTTTATCGGCCCATCTATAAGTCTGAAAATGACGTTTCCTAAAAGTAACCAATCCTCGACGATGTTTTGCATCTTGGAATCTAGATGTCGCTGATGTGCAATATCTGCACAGTGGACCACTCCATCAGCCAGAGTTCCTCCATCAGTTAGGGTACGGGCGTTGGGGTAATCTGAGCTGTCTGGACGAAACATGGCGCATACGGTTGCAGTGTTGAAGCATCAGTCACTGTCATGTGACGGTCTCTCCGCCATATATAGTCCACACTACAGCTAAATAACCCTCCAGCGCGAGTTGAACGCGTTGCGCGCGCAAACACCGTGACATGTCTTGAGATGAAGATTGTTACTAACCAGTCCGACGTACCTCGGAAACAATTCCAGCCTCCCGCATCTCGACTGTCTGGCCGGGAGCACAGCCTACGACGTCATCGCGATAGGCATTGAAAAACTGGAGTCTGTGTCCCTCAGCCAACTCTCACCATGCACACCGCAGCGGCATGGTCAGTTCTGGGTCCACGCGGGACCCGAACTGGCCAGACATATAAGATGGGATGCACTCAACCCGACGCAAGCCATTCGTACGAGTGGAACCTAGTGCAGTGCTTTTGGCTTATGGCGCGCTCGGTTGGTGGTCTTCAGCAACCACAGCCTTTCCATATCTGCATTTATCGACCGCTTTGAAGCCGACTGCCGAGACAAATGCGGGTTGCGTTAGTCGAGCTCAAGGCTGACAATGTTATTTATGCCAACACACCTACGAGCGACCGAGTCACAATTGCTACATAGAGAGACAAACGAACATCAGGCATATTTACATTTCACCAGACACATTCATTGCACAACGAGATAACCAAGACCTCGCTCAACGGCCTGTATTTTTTAGGAGAACGCACACTGCAGAGTGGAAAGTGTGCAGGAGAGACGGAATTCTCTCACGTCTCTCTTGGTGGAGGTGCCGTAATTGATCCCAGCGCTTGCCGTAATTTTCCCAGCAATTGGCAGATTTTCGAGGCGTCGCACTGGTTGGGAAACATTGCTTGTTGAAAGTCCGCGTGCTTGGGGCCACTTCCATGAAACCGCTTAACCTTGGCAACAATGGAGTAAGAATAGGTAGTACCTTGGAGCAAGACCTACTCTACTTGTGCTTAATGCGATATTGGCGATAGGCGAGACAAGTGGAACGAACCTAAATAAATTTACTCTGTTAAACATATTTCACGTCAATGAAAATATAGATTTATAACCGCAGCACGTGCTGTCCATTCCGTACGTAATGATTCGCGGTTCTGGAAGGACCACCAAGATAAGAGTGATATATCAAACTAAACTCCGTTCGCAGTTGAGAGTGCAGCGGCAAATCTGCTGGATAAAGGAGGTATACCGTGAGGTTTTTGAATAGGCTGTCAATCACTAGAGGGTGTGTGGTGTGAATTCTTTATTCATTAAAAATGTTTACGTGCCAGTTAAATTCTCTAAGCCTTTCCACAGATGACAAGTGTCAACCTTTGCACGAGCCATAGGCTCACTACACACCTTCTCACACCACATACCCTCTAGTGCAGTGGTACTCAAACTGTGGCCTGCGCTCTGATTTTTGCGGCCCACCACCACTCTGATACCAATTGGTTGTACATATCCCCTAAAATTTATTTCTGTGTTATTATGTGTGTTCACACTTTTTCCAGATTAAAAAAAATATGTCTGTGCATTTTTTTTAAAAAACTGTTGATAACTGGGTTAAACTGCTGAAAACTTAACTGACACTAAACTGCCAACGTTTCGCTAAC
>QKMV01002231.1:0-13775 GCA_003287335.1 Lednia tumana
TATATATTTCACCGTTGGTTAATTAAAGATCGGCTTTTTATTAAACTACAGACCACCAGTCACAAGCCATAATTATTGTTATTTAACTGGAATATCTGACAGTGACGACTTCGTTGATGGGTAAATTCAGCATGATTTTTTTTTACCACACAATCACAGAAAAATGCATGTCCTAAAAACATGTCACCAAATAAATGTCTACAGATTCAAATGAGAGTGTAGCAAGACTCCATCAAGTATTGGGACAGAACGTCGATTGCAAGCTAGAGTGTTAGGTAAACTTATACACAGGATTGCACTATGACAAGTTTTCTTGGCGAGTCCCGTTTTTCCGGGCATTTTCCGGCCTTAAAACGTCTCGGCACGTTGATATACAGCAGGTCGTGGGCTCGTGTTTCCTATGTTTGCGTTTTTCTCGCGTGATGAAGCACAAGAAAATGTTTTCCTCGTTTAGCTGGGGAAGTCAGCGACGTGAAACGTGTTTCGATGTTTACCAACGCTTTCCTCGTGTCCCGGAAAGAAAAACTCAACTGCGCCCAAGTATTTAACATGTCGAGAAATATCACGAGATGAATTCCCTGTTGTGTACAGTACTAGAACGTTATCACAAAACTGACGTTTGGGGCCGCTCGGTTCGTGATTGTGCTGCAAATTTCCATGTGTTATGAATTTTGAATTCTAACAAAGAAGACAACCTAAGACTATTGTTTGCCAAGATAAAATAAAATCATGGACAAATGGATCAAGAAAATGTTACGGTACACCTAAAGCTTGTATTATGTTCTACACCGAAGATAGGAATGGTTGAGTTATTTTTTAGTATCTTCTCGCCACACTTTGTATGAATTTATAAACGACTTATTAAATCTTACCAAGATGTGGAAATTGGAAAGTGTCTAGCTCAGAATGGACTGGTCAGTCATGAAGTAATTTCAGCGTCGTCAAACATTGCTTTTACATCTCCCAGTGTGGCTAAGTTTTATTAGCACACATTCGTAATCCCTAAAGTAACAAGTACAAATATTTTCATTGCTAGTAAAAATATTCTATGCAAAGATGCCAAAAAATATTTCTGTAACTAAAAAGTGCACCCTTTGAAATGATTTATTAATTTCTTTTAAACAAATTAAGAATTGAAAACTAGAACCACAATGCGCTAATTTTTTACATTTTTAATTGTCCTAAAACCAATAGAATGTCACCGCCTTTCCGAGCTTAGTATTTCTATTACTTTGTAAACAGCCGCAAAATTCTAAAGCTTGCTGCTTTTGGGATGAAGCAAAGTTTCTTTTTTCTCTGTAACGTCCGTTTCATTTCCATAAAGATTCGAAAGCTGGCCGAGGCAAAGAGAAACAATTCTTGGTGGAATTTCTATTTTGGAATTGCCAAGATGTATCAGGCTAGCATCTAGTCGCCGGCATCAACAACATTAAACACGCTTCAATGGTGGAATGGGATGCCTAAGGGTTACGGAGGGCAGGGGGTAAAAGGGGGCAAATAGCATGGCCCCACCGAATCATTTATTATTACGGTTCTGCGGCATTTCGGTCTCTTTCATTGCTTTCTGTTTTATTTCTTATTGTTTTATGCAGATGCTTCCATGTAACAGCAATTCGTTCGTCTGTAGTTGATTGTGAATTCCACAAAACGCCAAACGGGACCTCGAAATCTGTTCTTTGGTCATCTTTTGGCTCGATTTGATTCAATTTTATGTGGCATGGTCTTTGAAAGCCAAAAACAAATTCGTGACTCAAAACAAGCGAATCGCAAACGAAATTGTTTGAAAAATTCGATCTAGATTAAACAAAGGGTGGATAATAAAACTGAAACGTATAGTTTTAGAGACCGGTTTAAATTTTGTGTAGTAGGACACCATTTTTATGGGTCGTCAAAAAGGCTTTATTTCGGACTTTCGATCGTATTGATATATATCTTTTCAAGATAATCTTCTAAGATAATTTAAGATAGTCTATCTTATCTTTTCTAAATTAATATGTTATCTTAGGCTGGTTTTACAATGCCTGCACAAGGACTATGTACGCCGGTACGGTTGCATGCCATGTGGATGATAACTAGAGAACATTGGAGCTGTTTCCATGGCGAGCTAACCAGAAGATTTTCACTTAACCAGTGTCCAGTAACCACTGTCTTGACAAAAAGATGAGTCACATAAGTAAGTAAAAGTAAAAGTTTCACATCTTTTAGTTCTGTTCATACCGATTCCCTTTCATTTCTATCTTGACAATCTGTCAACGAAGAAACGATAAAGAGCCATTATGACAGCTTTATTAAATTCATGTACAGGTACTGAAGTACCATATTTTCACCATTGAACAACTAGAAAAAAATGTGTTTCAGATTGGCATTGTGGGTATTTTAATGCCATGAGAAAAGCATTGATACCACAACATTGATTGCCTCTGGAATGCTGGTGGTCCATTCGGCAGCCAGCCAAGCAACGCAACGGGCTCCCCGAAGCCCAACCACCGCCGCCTTGATTGCTATATTCTAATGCCACAGTATCTGGCTCCCTCAATGCGGTTGCGCCAGACCATACGAATAAACTTAACGGGCCAAGGATTTTCAGCTAGTTTATAAAACTGTGATGCACCAAACATATCCCTACTTGATATAGCATGCATCCAGCGTATAACCGATATGACCCTATGGTGCTGTTCTGTGAAGGTTTCCACGTAAAGGGGGGGGGCAGCCACCGTGAAATGTTCTACAGAATTCGTGGCTCGACGTCTGATATTCAAGCGACGCTCTACGACGCGCCTCGCTGGTATTTGCGTTGTCTTCATGTCGCTGGCTAACCGACTTAGCAGAATAATAGTGAAGAAATATGAGGAACGCATCAGTTTAAATTTGGATGATATTTTCGTGTAGATTGTACTAGCTTCGTATCGTAACGGAACGAATTTAGGCTCTTTTTACAACCATGGGATACCGTTACGATCTAGGGTAATAATTTATTGTACACATCAGTATGACATTAATTATTAAGTTTAACAATACATTTTGATAAAATACTACCAAACAGATGTTATCTGTTAATATTGATGCTTAAAATGTACACCAACCAACTTGATTGGCAAGAATCATTGAAAAATACTCCCTATTCTCCCAATCGAACTGCTGGCCGAAGGTAACGTTGAACGTCGTCAAAATTGGCATCCCTTAGTCTCAAGTCTATGATAAGGGTGGGAAGCGTGATAAGCGTGAGAATCATGCCAATAATGAAGCTTCCCGACACAGCAGAGGGTTTTGGGCTATTACTGGATGTCCTTGAGGAGAAAACCAGAGATTTAAAAATTTTAATTACTAAAGTTTTACTTAATTCGTGTTTATTATTATGTTTTGTTTTATGTTTTTTAATGTATAACGTGTATGTTTATGATTTATGTATTTCTTGTCTCTGCTACCAGTATGCATTTACTATAACTGAAAATAATCAACCAATCAATCAATCAACCATTAGAAAAGTTAGCAGGAATCACTGTTAGTTGGATTTGGGTGATCTGAAACCAGCCAGGAGCGGGTGTCTCCACACTACAAGACGTGTGTCATTGGACAAACGCTCAGTGCAAAGAACCTAATTATTGGCTTCGATTATCAACTTCATCGCCAAAATCCCCCCAATTCCCAACTAAGTCGAACGGAATGATTGCCCAGTTTTTTTACCATGACTAAAAAAGTACCTACACATAAAATAATCAATTCGAAACGGCCTTAGTGCATGCCGCATGGTTTAAAAAAAGTGACTTGCAACGCCTGCCAATTATAATTGTTACACTACTGTTTTTTTTCTTTGTAAATTAGTTTTACAAACTAATCCACATAATTGTATAACGTAATTTACTCATTTGTTTCTCAGTGATGAATTTTTGCTCAAATTTCAACAGGTGTGCAGGAATATGGTATTTTTGTGAGTGAGTAACTTAGTATGTAATCACGAAGACCAAATTCACTGGCAAGCGTTATTGGATTTAATCCTTTGTTTAAAATATTTAACCCTTAGTACGAGGGCTGGAAAATAAAAGTGAGTGTATGCTACACACATACGTGTATTATGAGAGTGTGTGCTATACTTCAACTCTGTCCTAATTCTCTTTCTACTAAAAATACAAATCGCCCGTACGGGTTTTGTTTTTAATTCCCACTGCTTGTCAAGCAGGACGAAGCTAAAGCAGACTGGAAATGCGATGAACACGGAAAATTACATTTCAGTAGTCTTTATTTGATTTCCTTGCTTTGTTATAATAATTGGTTCTGAGGCAAAAGGCAATACCCCATATTATAGCAGGGGCGCCATTCATTGAGGAAACGTGTCAGCGCTTATGATGATGTTCATGCACATAAATACTCAATTTTCAAAAAGCACGGACATTTTAACGATATTTCAAAATATTTTGATGGAAAGATTATCTGGTGTCTCTACTTTTCAAAAAAAAACAAAAAACATTACAAAATGGGTAAGATTGCCGAGTAGTTTGCTATGCAGTTTTTGCGAATTTATTAGGTTCCAATATTCATACCCAGTTGGCGAATCAGTTTTTTTATAAACTACTGCCAAGATTAGGAGATGAGATGACGTGTTACTAAAAAATGTCCCAACTTCAGGTACTTGATATTTTGCCTAGTACCTCTCATGCCTAGTGTGTCTAGGCAGTGTGCATAGGCAGTGTGCCTAGGCCCAGGCATGCCTAGTGTTGTCCTAAAAGCACTGAGAAATAACTTTTATGATCTGCCGACAGTTGAAAATGGAAAAGAATGAAAACTGGGCATTTTAAATGTTTTGTAAGTCGGGTCCTAAGTATGGACTCTGCTTTAGCGCTATGTGATTCATCAAGTCTTTAGATAAACAACAAAATAGCAATAGCAATAACATTGTACCCAATTTTCAATTGACGTGGCAAATAAACATGAATACTCAACTGCCTTGACATTTTTGTGTAATATGTATTTTGAATTTGGCCGCTCTGTAAATCTTTTCGAACACTTTTGGCGCTGCCTCTCATCGTACGCCAAGAGGAATATACTGATTGGTGCATGCTGAACGATGAACCCATTTCCCATTACGAATATTAACCCAAATTACCTAAAATATAATGGTAACTTCTAAGTAATTTTATAGCTTCCCTGCTTAGCATTATGAACGTGATGGCACTGACTTTTATCAAGGTACTTTTACAAAGGTTCTTTTAACACGGTGCTTTTATTTAGGTACTTGTTGAATGACGCACTCAATTTCCTAAATAATTCGGAAAGTAAGCGTGATTTTCTCAAATATTTAATTCTATTCACATATGCAATTTATCTGCCCTACGTACACCGACGAACCCTTACGGCGCTGGTCTCCCGTGCCCAGTGCAGTGCAGAAGTTTTCTTCAAGCCATTCATTTAAATAACTTATGTTCTACCGAGCTATTGAAGTGGTCGGCAGACCCTCATGAGCTTTGCAGCGACAATGACGATCTCCCCTCCCCTGCACTCCCTTCCCTTTGACCCTTATTGGCGACGGGCAAAACAATGAGGGTGATTAGCGCCCTTGTCGTCATCGCCCAATGCTAATAACATTCTCCAGTTGAGCCTGGCGCATCAAAGCCCACGGGACAGTTCAACAGAACACCATCCCTTTCTTTAGAGTTTTTTGGGGTGACAAACTGTATAAAGACATAATTTTTTATTCATAAGTACATACAAAAATAAACATAATCGAAAGATCCAGTGTAATGAATGTTTAGATACGATCCGCTTAATATCTCTTTTTAACTTATTGCTCTATTTATTAACGAATTGTATACAAGATCCAAAAAAAAATTAAGCTGCCTTTCGAGGTATTTTATTTTTCTTCTCATCCCCGTGAAATCTTGTGATCTCAGCTTTGCTCTATAAAAGTATGATCAGCTGTGAGTGTGCGATTAAAATTCATTTTGCATTTGGGGTGACATGTCTTTTGAGATATCTACTTCCGAAGGGTTCGACACCCCTACGCAATTATTTCAAACTCTCGCATACTTTATCATTTAAGCCGTCGCGTTGTTTTTTCTAAATCCCCCAAGACGTTTATGTTCTTTTCTCCCCTCTAGATTATTAACTAAAGCTAGGGGTTAGACTATACAGCGAAACTTATTAGACATTACATCCATTAAAAAAAAAGCATGGGCTACATTCTTGAAAAGAAAAGCCAAGTTAAATCGTGATTCTAGGTTTTACAAGCTCACCTCTTCCGCTTCTTCCCACGAATCTGAGGTCGTTGAATTTGGCGACTTGATTCTTCATTACTGCCGTGCAGTTTCGCAGCTCGGCGCAGTAGTTCTCATCGTTACCGGCCCGCACGGTGACCATCGTCCCGTCGACGACATCGCCGAGAGCCACCACCTTAAACGCCACCGGCAGCGTCTTGTTGGACCGCCAATGGTTCGGGAGCACCGTGCAGACAAAATGAGGACTTCCGGTTTTCACAAGCTCTCCCGGATGCTCCTGCAGAAGCCCGTCGAGAGTTCTTTCGGCGAGAATGTCGGCGGTTATTGCCGAATATCCACCCCTAGAACCATCCACGGCGCCACCAGACACTTCTGACGCCAAATGCATTGTTCGAAATCACAGAGGCTGTCTTCGCTTTAAGTCAATGTGTCAACAAGCTTTGATCGTCAGCATGCCGTCTGCTGAAGTCGCTTCAATGAATTTACCTTGTTCTGCGGCAACACACAACCTCACTGATGTTTACACAGTTCGACACCTCAAATCAAGAACCTCTTCCTCGTTATTCAATCAGCAAACATCGTGAATTCAATTGTTCGACATTTGTTGACAAATCAACATCGCCCCAAACTTAATAACGCGCGCACCAATGTTTACCCTCGTCCTGAGATTAAATAGAAAAATCTAGACGACGACTTCGCAAGAGTTCGAGTAAACGCGATAGAGTCGGCAGTCAGCGAAGAGATGTTTTCCGTGATTAGCTGGCTCAGGCTGTCGGCTCGTGCAGACCGAGTGTAGTTTTTCTCTAGCGAGCGGAGCGTCGAGTGGGATTTTGTGTGCGATGTTTGCCACAGCAGCGGCGTCGGCGGCGGCGGCGGCGGCGGTGGTGGTGGCGGCGAGCGCGTTTTTCCGGCGTCGCCGTCGTGTCAACGGTGTGGCGTCGCTGTGCGGTTGTGGACGGGGCAACTTTTCGCGGCAGTCCGTCACACCGCATTCGCCAATTAGACTCCAGAGGGGTGGGGGGGGCGGTTTTGTTTCCTCCCTCCACCTCCCTCCGCCGTCGCGGTGCCCCACTGACGTCAGACCCACCCCTCGGTTTGGGCTTCACAGCAGGTGGATAGCGGTGTAGCTGACACACCAGGCGCAATAGAGGGCGATAGACAAGCCCACGTTGGAAACTGGTCTCGCGGTGTCCTTTTCTTTTGGAATGGTCTGTCCTTTTTTGCCCCCCTCGGCGCGCGTCGTCTTGTTCTGAGCGCCGCGACGCCAGGTGGGCTCACAGCTGATGGACGTCGAGGATCAAAACATCCCCTTACCACCCTCGCCCCCTCGCCCCCACTCCTCTGGCCCGGTTGCTTCACACACGCAAGCACGTTCGGCCCGTTCCGGCGCGGATCGTCGATTGTGGCCACAATCTGTGCGGTTCACTCGATCACTGATGTCATAACTTTCTGATTGACCGCTTCACGACGTGGAGTTAAGCACCGTGGCGATCCCGGAGTGGCCGACCAGACTTCCCAGTGTGCGTCCGAAACGTCTTTCGTCTCCCGGCGAGCCAGCGTCGCGGCGCTGTCAAGTTCGAATACTTCTTTTTCCGTGGCTCAAACGCGAAGAACTAAAAAGATTTCCTTGCAGTTCGTTGAAAGCCGCCTCGAGGTTTTTGAGGAGGGGCGTATCTCGTTGGTTTCGAGGGAGGAGTTGAGTTGTCAGTTTTCTGGTCTTAAGACGGTCGCGCGGAGGCGGGAGGGGCTGCGGCCGACCAAGGAAACGAAAGAAGACGGCGAGGGGAAGTTAAGCAAAAGAAAAGAGCGGGATGGTGGGAATTTTTGTTATCGTGCGCATGTCACGAAAATTTCCTTCTTCCTATTTTATTTCCGTTTTTAAGAGCAAGTTCTTTTCCTTTTACCCCTTTCGCGTCTGCAACCTTTCAGCGGCGCCCTTTCTTCGGCTTGTCTTGAGGTTCGGGGGCTGTCGTCGTATTCGCTATCTCAAAATCATCGGCCGCTGCTCAAAGATCATACTTTATATCCCCATCCTCGGGTTCCTTTGACGGTTTACCATAGCCCAGCTGCTTATTTTCGCAATCTGCTTTTACGCTTTAGACCCCTTTATATATCAGAGGTTGACCAAGACCAGATTTCATCAGTTCCCTACTGCTAGACAAAGAGCGTTACCATGACTTCTATAATTCTCCTGTCTCTCTTTCTCTCTCCATTCAGCTCACATTTCCTTTTACTTAACTCGCTTGTGACTTGATCCTTCCTCCCGCCTAAAGCTTGCCGTGAAAATCAATCACAGTGGCATCAACAACCAGCTGTTGCTCCACAGCATCGTCGGCGTCGCCACGATCGGGCGTCCGTTTGCAGTTCGCATAGTACCCCTCCCCCAACTCCGTCGACGTCCCGTCCCGTACTCGGCGTCGGTGAGCTTAGAGTCGTTTCTTTGGCCTGGTCGTCGCGGCGGAGAGATGGGTGAGGTTGACGAGGATGGCGAGGTTGGTGAGGTTGGCGAGGGGTTTGGATCAGGGCGAAGAGAACTGCCGCTTGGGAGGGGGGGGGGGGAGCTGGGTTGGATTTTCTTGGTTACTAAATGCACGCTAAGTTCAATACAACTACTATTTGCAGCGTCAAGCTCCCACGGAAGGTAATGTGTGTTCGTTTATTCGCTTGGAGTGAGAATCCACTACCAGCGTCATTCGTTGAATGAAGTATTTTAGAATTGTTTGTAAATTAGATGCAAATTACTGCATTTTAATTAGAGGTGGGGTTTTTCAGCTAAATGTTGAAGATGATCATTGATTACTTACTATGCTTGGAAACGCTTTGGTGCACGCGCTGATGTGCGAGTGCTTATGCAAGAATTATTTATTATCAACATTTTTTATTCTGTTGTTTAATTATTTTACTGGATAATCGTACGAGATTTATTGCGCTTTCAATATTTTCAGTTTTTATTTGCATAACAGTTCGACCAATTTTCCCAAAAAACTAAAAAGTTCTCCACTCGTAGAGTTTCTAGGTGTGGTTCAAATTTCAAGTCAACCAGACTTTTCGTTTGGGCTGTAGACAGGGGCAATGACAGACAAAAATTAAGAGAGTGTCATACAAGTTATAATTTGAAGATGCTTCGTTCGCCCTCGTTAATAAATCAACTCATGTGGGGCTGGATCACGAAGCGGGGCTATCACTTGACCCCGGTGCTACGCTCAGAGCCCCTTGGAATGAACACGGGAAGTATAGGGTGTCTTGATCTTAGCTCCGTGGTCATTACAACCCACTTCGTACATCCATATGCCTAGTCTCGAAAGATACTTGTGAGCGGGAATTCTCGTTTTTCATTTGTTTTAACATGGGAATCGAGAATTTCCATAACAAGAACCTTTCGAGACTAGGCACGGTGTTACCATAATGTTGATAACTTAACGAGCACTCGATTTGATAGCAGGCTGTTGAAAACAAGGCCATATGGGCGGGCTTTATAGTTTAGAACCTAGAAGTCCGTTATATTTTTATTACCAAGGCAACAGCCAATCAAATGCTTTAATTTTTTGGTTTCCCTGGAAAACCGACCGTTGGCATGTTAAAAAAGTAGCCATGGATAAAAATACCAGATTGGCACCTCCACCAAACTCGGCACCTCCACCAAATTCGGCACCTCCACCACACTCGGCACCCTCTCATTGACACTTAAAACTACCAGCTGCGTTCCAATTTCTACACAATGCTCGCCGGAGGAAAATGTATCCATGGAAATTAATGATCACCACTCATTTCTCGCTATAAACGCTCATTCAGAATGTGTTTTGACACCAAATGCGTGTACAAATGCAATTTGACCTACAATTGTGGCTTGGCCCTGCATGGTACGGCCAAGCTTATGCCGCGAGCGGTAATATAAAACGGGTTGATTTACTCAATGCTGACCGCACAACATGCAATCCAATTCGAACATGTCCTTATTTATCCCCGCTATGCATGCCATATTGGAAACTAGCGCAATTTGTCAGTTTGACGTGAGATTATTTAACTAAAATTAATTTTTAACTCTGCTTATTAGGTCTATCCACTTTCTGTCAGTGTCAACAATTGGGATTGCTTGTTTGGAACTGTACTAACTATTCAAATAAGTATCTCAACAATTTACTTAGTTCAGTTATTTGCTGAAGAATATACTAAATCACAACAGACCATTATGGTTAGCCATTCCCAAATTCAAGCACCAACTCTTGGAAATGACACTAGAAACTACACGTATGTAATCCAACTCGCTTTCTACGTCTCTACATTTCTACCTCCATCACTTTGAACCTGTTTAATTAAATAGCAACGATTTAAATAACTTCAAAGTTTCCCTCGTACCCTATTAGCCAATTACGTCACTATCTCTAAAATGCCTCTTTTACTTTCGGTTGATCCTTGTGTTGGATCCTTTGGATGACGCATTGCGGTGTCACCCCACATCCACAGGGATGCCTACTTCCTTGGGGACGTCGCCGAACATCAGTCAGCATCCCTCAGAATCCCTCCTGATTAGCTGGAGCGAGTACGACATTACAGATGCAGTGTGGTTACCAGCGGGCATTCCAAAGGGACGACGTACCTTTCGCCCGTCGCCACCGCCGTGCGACAGCGTGCCTGTCGTCCGTGGCACGCTAAGATTCCCTGACGCCCTTGTCGGCGCTGGGGAATAGACGCTCATCCCTAAATCTGTCCCGGAACGTATCTTCCTGATATCGACGCTTCGAATACCCTACTTACTATTTCGTGCCTATCGATCAACGAGCCGCGCTGTATCTATGTACAGTTAAGTGTGGATTTCTTTCTATTAGTTTTAGAATTATTAAGAATACTTTATATGATATTCACGTATTGTCAAAGGGTCAAAGTAACCCCTTCATACGAGTAAACGAATTTTTAGTTTATTAATCATGCACTATACTTTCTAGAATGCAGCAAACAATATTCCAAATTGATGTACTAATTGCAGAAGAACTGTGTCATAATATATGTATCGCAACATCCACATTCGCACAGTTGCAGCATTCAGCGAAGCACCAATAACAAATAATAACTGCTTGAATTATATTATTTTTATTCATGGGTTACGAAGAATTTATGATTGTCAAACTGCCCCCCTCCCTCTGCGTACCCTTTGACCCACGCCATACTTGTATCCACTAAATAACTATATGTACCACTTAAATCAAAGAAATATGAGACTGATTATTTTTAAACACGCCTTTGTTGAAATTACACGTTTAATGGACACATGCCATCTAGAGCAGTGATCACTCCCCCCCTTTCCCTCCCATTTCCCCTCACGGTGTTACTCAAGTTACGCATCTAAACTTGCATGTAAATTAGTAATGAGCCCGTATACGTGATTAAGCGTAATTATTTAACGACCTGGCCTCGAGCAGCAAATGAGAAGTTTCCTGCTAGTTTCTAAGACGTCGGAAACTGGCTTGGAATATAAAGAGGCGAGCGGAGTGGAGTGGTTGCTCGTCTTGCTTAGATGTTTGTCACGAAGTGTAACCGATTGTCTAAGTGTAAGGAACAGTTATAGACGCGAAGTAGACGCAAGCAGCCATGGGAAGATCTCGTGGGCAACAAGTTGCCCTTAACAAGTAGTGAAGATGTCACTGCTAATTCCACCTCAATTAACACTCTGTCGGAGCGAGTGTGTACCACCTTGCATTTGCAGCGAACTACTGCCATTTGCAATTGGGGTGGCAAGATTATATTGTGTGGAAACAGTGTTAGTTAAGGATTCGCTAATTTACTGGTTGGTATTTAGTTGCCGAGTGTTGAAAGAAGTTTAATTTACCTTTATTTTAAACTAGGCTGTTTTTTCCGTCCGTTGGGCGGACATCAAGTCTGGAGTTCATCCTTTTCTTGGGGACAATTAGGAAGTGTCTGTTAAGCGTCATACCAAATTGTATTGGCCAATGAAAGAAAACCGATGGAACTTCTACTATGAACTTGATCTATAAATAAACTATGGAAACAAGTCGTAGCCTGTGAACCGAACGGTAAATAAGCATTTTTGAAAAAAGGCAAATAGGGTGGTGCGCTGGGTGACCGACAGAGTGCTGCAAATGAACTTAGAATCTCCATGGGCATGCTAGCAAGTCACATGCCTCATTTGGTACGATTCGCCATTCTCGCGTGATGAGTGGACATCCATACATTCAACATACAATGCATACACATCTAGTACTATACACATAAATACAACAGACAATTTCATTTTTTTTTTGCCTTTTGTCTTAGAACTTCGACCATTGCAATTGTGGGATAGGCAACGCGAGTTTTTCCTTTGTTGTATTGATACAACGAGAAGTGATTTTCCTAGGCACATGTTTGAACTAAATTTGATCTCTGTTTGCATATCAATCTACCGTGATTGTAAAGGAAACTAATGCCTTCCATGTTGATTATTCCACACATACCAACTAACTCTTCTCAGTTTCTGATAATGATATTAATGGAAATTTTGGGTGGCATCCTTATATGCAACAGACCGCGCAGATAAGTTGCTAAACCCCTTACTTATGCTTAAGCTGCTTGTAAGTTGCTTATAAGTAGCAATGCTCAAAGCTTAAAGGCTACCAGATAGTAATGTATGTATAGATGATTTCAAATAATCGATAATTGATTTTGATGCGATATCTCCACAGGTATTGACTGACCTTGTTGCACCGATGTAAATTTGTAATTATCGGAGACGATAAAGTGAAGGATAATCCAGAGACCATCTTTCTTTCCATATCCACAGAAAAAGCTTGGAAGATGTACATAAAAATAATCTCAGTTGTTTGCTTATGGAAACCTCCAAGAATATCGGTACAAGGCATACCAAAAGAGAATGACGTTGAATAGCGGTATTCGCTTTTCTCGGCGAAATTGCGGGTAAGTCTTCCAGTTACGACACCAATCTCTCAAAATATGCTTGTACACATTCGTAGAACTGGTTGGTGTGCCTGCAGTATTTGTGTAGAAGGTGAGAGACCAGGTAAGCTACCTCCTGCGAGAATGGTTGCCCTTGATGATAAATATTAATTTGACCTCAAAAAAAAGTGGTCGGCCTTAATTTTTTGTGGACTCTGTGTACATGACCCGTATAAATTTACAAAAAGATTCACACAAAGAAAAACACAGTTTCAAATATTTTTAAGAATATTAAAATCAATGTTTAATAATTAAATGGTTAATCCTTGACATTTTCAAATATTTTGCTATCCTGCCAATGTGTGCTTTGTCGTTTGAAACTTTACAAGTTTATAGTACATATTTTACATAATTAGGCTATGACGTAATGACAAGCTGGAATTGTTCCGAATTCCATCTGAATAATCGTGCATCTGGTTTTCGGTTTCCTGGTTTCAATAGCACCTACATACACCTCGAGTCGATGGCGACGGCGACGCTAGTTGGCGTCGTGAAGTGAACCAGAAGTGACACCTCGCAACGCCACGAGCGTCGCGGCGGCAAAGTTGTGTTAAGACGGTTGCGACGCCCGCCCGCCCGCCCGCCCACCGACACCGCGTCCCAGCGCCTAACCCCCCC
>QKMV01002232.1:0-13773 GCA_003287335.1 Lednia tumana
TAAACTGCTGAAAACTTAACTGACACTAAACTGCCAACGTTTCGCTAACTATTCTGAAAGCTTCATCTGGGCTAGTCAGGAGATATGAGTCTCAAAAATTTAATACTGTAGCTAGTTGTTCCTGGGTCACGAGGTATAATGCTTCATTGGGTCTCTCCTTCCCAGCCCTATCTAAAAAGGTATTTTGTGATTGATATAAATGCTCAGTGTCGGGTACAATTCGGTATCTTTGGCCAAGCCACTGCCGACTCCTTCGGTCTCAGCACTCACTCACTTTGGAATGTATTGTCTATGCAGAATTATTTGATGAAAGAACAGGCGTCACGAATGAGCTTCAAGTTTGGCTAGTTTTTTCCCTTTGAGTATTTTTGGACCCCTAATGACGGCTGAACACCAAACAGCAGCTTGCGAATGCAAACCGAAGTCTGAGGGCTGAACCCGCTGATCGAACGCGCAGGCGTCAACAGTATAAATAAGCCAAAGCGATTTCGTTGACTTGGGCTTTTCGGGGCCCACGAGCCGTCAACTTGGGGGCCCGCAGAGCGACGAAAATTCCTAGTCTGCCCCAGCGGTATTTACGCCAAAATTAACACGTCAATTCATAATCTTTTCAAATTTCAAACACCAAGACTCCGCCGGTAGTTGTTGTTTTGGAGCCTCTATTGTACTTTACCGATGTTGTCAAACAATATCAAATGGACACATGGGCGCGGCTTAGCGTGTCATGTGCGCACACGATGAGTCAGCTTGGTCAGCTTATCTGCATGCTTATTCGATCGGCCGTGCAAATTCCCACATGGCTTGCACTCTGTGCTTGTTCTGTGTCAGGACGCCTGAGGGGCTGAACAGATCTGTACTCTGCGGTTGCCAATTGCGTGCTGAAAAAGGTCAAGAGGATAGAGGCTGCGGAAGGCTCGGGGCTTCGACGGCGATCGCATTTACTTGTCCAGTTTGCGCTTCAAAGTTTCTTGCTTGCTTCTTTTGACCCTTGCCTGAATATGGTAATGCTTAAAAAAGTTTTGACATCATTTCGAAGTTAAACGCGTAGTTTTTAACGACAGGTATTTTTTGATTTTCTTCTCGAAGATTTGGTTTGTTCTTTGGTATTTTTGAAATTTTATCTTAAATCGTATCGGCGGTAGAAAGATCTATACAGTTCATCCTGCATTAGCTTCCCAACAGTGACCAGTTAGGAAGATATTTTTATAGAATTTGCTGATTTTCATTTGCGCACCGTTTGTAATTACATGGCTGTAAAAAATGTCAAAATAACTATGTCATACATTCTTGATCACCATTTGTTTAGTAAGTAGTCTTCAAGGTTTGTACGATAAGCCTAGAGGCCCTAGGCTAGGGTGTGAAGCTAATAAAAAACAGCCTGTGGTGGTAGTGGAATAGATCACATTCAAAAAGTCATCCCAGAGACGATTAAAATCGTGTGTGTAATGCTTTTCTTATGGGGTTACATTTTAAAAAGTTCCTATTGACTCTGGATTAAGCCGTGTTGAATGTTGTTTAATTGAGTTCGTAGTTTATCTGCCTAACGTAAGGTTTTTTCCATCTACAGGCAAGTCATCGGCGCTGATCTTGAAACCACCGAGGGATGTTTTGGTGAAGGAAAGAAGCTCTGCACTGTTCGACTGTGCCTTCAAGCAAGCCGATCTCATCGAATGGTACTTCAAGGAAAACACCCCGCTGGAGAACACCACGGGGTAGGTCAGACAAGCTGCGAGTGTCCAGGACACGATATTTGTCAGGGGGATTATTCGTTCCAAACTTGCAGCCCGACTGTAAACTGTACTGTTTATGAGTTTTCATGGCAATAAGAAAATACTATGCTGTTTGAGATGCAAGTCAGCAATTAATAGTTAACAACTTCTCTTCCGAGATTTCCGAGATTGGACCAAGTTTGGAATGTTTCTCTGCTTGTGAGAAACTGTGTGTTGGGATGTGTATTTTTTCTCGTTTGTCTTGTCGGTTGCGCGTGATTTTATGGCTCTCCTATCATTGACAAAAGTCAAAAGTAGAGCTTCTGGCAAGTCGCTCGTCGAAGAGCCGGTAATTAAATCCTCTCTCTCTCTCGCAGGG
This sequence comes from Lednia tumana, assembly GCA_003287335.1. Lineage (NCBI taxonomy): Eukaryota > Metazoa > Arthropoda > Insecta > Plecoptera > Nemouridae > Lednia > Lednia tumana. Next base: position 2,089 of record QKMV01002232.1, read on the forward strand.
TAAGAGGAAAGTGAAGCGCGTGTTTTCTCGAAATAGCATGGAGGGCACATCTGATACTTGCATTCATAAAACTATAAATGTGTGGCTGTAGCATTTTTCATAGCACCATATAAAAATGTATTCCAAGATAAATAATTATTTAAATCTGTTTGCGTTAGCGGACAAGAAAAAATGTGTTTGCCTCGATTTTCCGTAAAATGTTTCTTTCTCCTTGATTTTTAGTGAGATCATAACTGGCGCTCTTTCTTTACATAGGGTAGGCTCGTGTTTACGGGTTAATACATGTGCTATCACCAGTTTACTGTCTTTCCTATAAATATTTATCAGCCTAAAGCGGTTTTTAGGTATGGCACAAAGCTCGCATTTGGTTCTGTCTTGTTGAAACCACCCAAGAAAGCCCTAACTGTCAATTACGATTTCATATACACACACACACACACACACACACACACGTTCTAGCTGAATATTGTATACATGTGTGAGATGAAGGCAGAGCAGAGTGACACAAGTTCCATACATCCTAGTTTTACCAGTGTGATAAACAAAGTTATGGCATTCAAAAGTAGCGTAACTCCATTCTGTCCAGAGTTTAAAAAATTATATTGAAGCTGCCAGTAAAACTCAAGATAAGAATTTATGACAGTTTCCCCCAAGTGTAACAATGTCTAGCCTTTATTTTTTGCATACTTTTATTAGGCGTTTTTTGATAAGCTTACATGCATGTTGCTTTTACATCAATATATATATGAATCTTTTTTATTGACATGGAGGGAATGAAGAATGCCGGCTTTTATTATTTTGTAAAAGTAAATTAAATATGGTATGTATGCCTACCTATACGTAGACTCGGCTTATTGCTTACACTTAAACGAAATTTTAATTAATTTCTGTGAAGTTCCTTGTTGCCTTTAGATATAATCTAGCTTTTATCTTTTCCTTTTACAAACACAAAATCGTACACATAACCTCCCTCCTGATAACATCCATAAGAGTTAAAATTTGACGACGAACATTTTTGCTTGCTTCCAGCATGATGGTGTACCCCAATGGCTCGCTGCTGATTCACCAGGTGCTTCCGGAAAACGAGGGACTCTACTCCTGCGTGGGTATCCGGGAAAACACGGAATCCGTGCCAGAAACCTACACTGCAAAACTCCATATTGCTTGTAAGTATCCTCAGATCTGGAAAGGCAAGCGCTAGTCAGACTGGCAAGGAAAACAATGGACCACATTATGTGACCTGCAAATAGCTTGATTCAAGTCATTTTTAACACCTTATACTCCCCCCCCCCCTCCTCGTACCCTCTCCCTCAGACAAAATCCACAAATTCCCATGTACAATATGATCCGATTAATAAATCCTACTCTACTGAAATGTTGAAATAAGTGTTTGATCTTTTACGACTTACAAGCTCATTTTTCAGTAATTTGTACCCATATCTGCTTTCTCAATGAGCAAAAATTGTATCTAAATTCAAAAGCTCTGCAAAAAAACATCTTCACTGGTCAATGGCAACTTTGTAATAAAGTAAAAAACCACTGTGTTTGTTTAATTAATTACTTACTAACACAGAAAATGTTCAAATTGCCCATTATTGAAATGCACATAGCTATTTTATAAATTAAATTATCTCCTATTTTTGTTTATTCTATAACAGATTTCACTAAACAGAGATATATCTTGCACAATGTTGGCTACAACTATAAAAACTACTCAATTGTACTAGAGAAGAGCCAAGGAGCTTAGTGGAGGTAAAGACAATAACAATTAACAGAAAACAAGCATTCAGTTATATCGGTGACACAGTGAAACATACCAGATAGCAGTTGACTGGGGCGTAAACTGTCCTAAACCCCGTTTACCCGCCTATTTTCATGCGTGAACCCCATTTTCTCGCATTATAATTTTTAGTTAACAAAAGGCATTTGCTTAAATTCCATTTTTAGCGTGTGAACATGACGCTAAGAAATTGCAGGGGTGTCAGTTGACGGTCCGCCTAACAAAATAAATTGAAAATTTCTTAATTTTTTACCAAAGTAAACAAAGTCAGCAAAGTAAAAGCAAGTTTTTTGGAATCGGTGTAATGTCCAAAAGTGTTTTTCTGTAAATTTAAAGTTATACCTAGCTTGAGATTTTGACTTCAAATGAGCCTCCGGAATTACCTTGATTACAACAATTGCCCCCAATAAGTAATCTCGGTGGTCCTTTTTAGATAACTCCTCCCCTCCTACCCCTCTCTTAATTTTGTTGAGCATTGAACTGCAATTGAGGGCTTACTTACATTGTCCATCAAAAACTAAACCCCGTACCTACTTCCAGACTTGGACGAAGTGTCAAGCGATTCGTTTGAGCCGCCATTGCCGGCGGACCTGGTGCTGGTGACCCCGGAGAAGGCGGAGTTCGAGCTGACGTGCCTGGTGCCGCGCGGTGCGCCAGCTCCACGCTCCTGGTGGCTGGACCCTCGCGGCCACGTGGTCTCCGATTCCGGGCCCGTTCGCGTGGACGAAACCCGGCTCATCGTGGAAGCCGCCCGGACACTGGACGACTCGGGGAACTACACGTGCGTCGTGGAAAACACCGCCGGCACCAGGAAGACTTCGTTCCGGCTGATAGTCTCCAGTGAGTCAAACCTGCGTACCCACTTTGTACGCCCCTGTCCTATCATGCAAGGTTTAAAAGCCCTTCTATGTTCCCAAGAGTTTTAATTTAAGATTAGTTGTGTTCGATTTCACTCAAATGTAGTAGCTGGCCGTAGCTTGCAGCTACTGCAACCTACTTCAAACTTGAAATCGAATAGCTTCGCAGTAACTGCAAAGTGAAAACGAACGGCAAATGGCTCTGCAGTAAGTTGCAGTAGACAAAACGAACACACCTAAGGACTAAGATTTGTAATTAGAAGTCAAGAATTTTAATTTTACTTTTACTTTTAAGGACATATTGACAACTTGAACACTTCACACATATAACCTGTTGAGAAAGCTGGACAAACCATTACGAGAACAATTACTTAAATCGCTCGAGCTAGTGGGCTTTGGGGCTACACTTTACAAGCCTTATCTCATAACTTACCTAAACGCAAGTACAAGATTTGGTATTCAGCTCGCTGTCCACAGACATTTCCGAATACTGAATGTAGACCTCATCACTCATGAAACAAAAGTTGTAGAAAATATTCTGCAGTATCAAAGATAGAAAGAAAAAACCCTTACCTCCAAAATAGTGGTAAAGGCAATTTTTTTTTGTAACAACAATTTCTACTTTAAAATAAAACGATTCACGGTAAATAGCGTTTAACACGAATAGGTAGTTTGTGACGTCACAAACTTTGTTTGTCCGAAGTTTGCGATGTCGATATTTTAAAATGGCGGCAGGAAAGACGATATCTATTTTTAGATTTCTAAAAAAAAATTACTGCGTTTTTACTTCCATGACGTCTGAAATGTCCTATAAAACTCCGAGCTACAAAATCTTAAAAAAAGAAAGAAAAACCTTACCAAAAATACACGGAGCAAACCCGTGAATTGATTCATTTTAAACAATTCCCTGCAATGTGTGCTCTAAAAGTTACGGACATTCCATTAATTTCCCTAGCAGGCTCCAGAAGTTGTGCAGTAATCAAATACAATTCGAAAAAATCCTTCCCTCCAAAATCGTTGTAAATTAAAATTTTCACCAAATTAGTTCCGCTACTTTCCAGCCCCGCCGAGCATCGTGTCGGGTCCGTCGAGCGTGGCCGTGAAGGAGGGCGAGGACGCCGAGATGGCCTGCGTGGTGGACGCGATGCCCCATCCCGTCACCAGCGTGCGCTGGCTGCGAGACGGCCGACTCCTAGCGGAAGACCGGCAGCGGGTGCGGACGCATCGGCACAATGGCACGCTGGCCATCGGGCAAGTGCAGCTCAGCGACCGCGGGGAGTACCGCTGCCAAGTGAACACCACGGGATTCCCGCCAATCACCTCCAAGGCGGCCACACTGCAAGTCAAAGGTACGTCGTAACTTTTGTTGAAGTGCACGCCAGTAACAAGGTACCAATGTTTGCATTCGATGCCATATATTTCCCCCCTATTTATTGCATTTATTGACCACAAATTCTTACTATGGAAGTGAACTATTGTTTAATAATGATATGACACAAAAAAGTTCGGCATTACTTTGCTATCTGTTTCACTGCAGTTTTTTCCTGCTCAAATCCAAGATTTGATGGCAGAACTATCAATCTGAAAATTTTGAAGGCCGTTTGAAGGTTTTTTCGTTTGCTACTAAGTGTGCAATTTTCAAATGGTCGATCAATGGATGATTCAATCGATCGTTCAGTAGACATTCAAGAAAAAAGCGTGCCAATCAAAACACAGAGCGTGTTTATGTGCTCGTAGCAGTCAACAAGTTAAGCTGGTGGATTTTTCAGGGGTTGTAACCTTATTGTCTCCACAGCATAAGCTCTAAGCCTTTTTCATGCGCATGTATAATGCGTGACAAGGTGTAATAAAAAAAGAAACTTTTTTATGTCGAATCATTACTGAACAATATTTCACTACCATAGTGGTAATTTGTGGTCACTAAATGCAATAAGCAGAGGGGAAATATATGGCATCAAATGCAAACATTGGTACCTTGTTACTGGCGTGCACTTCAACTCAAGTAGAAGTCAAACTCATAGTTAAAATTGTTGCATACCTTGAAGCAAGATATAAGTAGTGCACTCAAATCAGAAGTCAAAACCAATGCTGCTCAGAGCAGCTTGAGTTTACGCAGCCTGTTGAAACAAATAAAGTGTCCTTATCTTTTGCAGTAGCCAATTAATCCCATATTTTATCTTCGTAAAAACTAAAAATCAAGCTTTGCACTGCCATCATTAACATTTCCCCACTGCCAGCCGGTATTAAGCATTTTAAAGTCTAAAATTTCATCTATTTTCTTTCATTGCTCTTTGCATAGTATTTTGATGAAGAAAGGAGTAAGAACAAATATGTAATGTATGAAATTTTTAAGACTCATGTCTTCTGTCTAATTTCAGCACTAGTTTTTAAAAAACCTGTTTATTAACTGGGTTAATCTTCGGAAAACTTTTAACAAACAAACTGCCAGCTTGTTTGCTGAAAACTGCTGAAAACTTGTAACAAACGTTTGTTTGTTGTTTGTTTAAAAACTCAGTCAACCCAGTTAATTAACCGTTTTTTTGAATATGCATATAGAGTTCCCAAAAGGCTGCCAAAAGATTTAAAATCGAAAAAGAAAAAACTGTTTTTTCTGTTGTGCAGAGCGGCTAAAGTTCTCTCCCCGGCCGGTGAACAAGAACCTGGAGCTGGGCGCAACGGTGAAAGTCTACTGCAAGGCGCAAGGCTCGACTCCGCCCGTCATCAAGTGGATCAAGGAGGGTCAGGAGGGCCAGCGCATGTTCGCCTTCCCCGAGCACATTCGAGACCTGAACGGAACGCTGCACTTCACCAAGGTGGGTGCCATTAATGCCTGGGGAGACGGCCGACAACCTTTAACCCTTTCACTGCTGAATTTCTTCATGCCAACTCCAAGATTTGCTTCAGAAGGGTAGTGACTAAACCAGCTGACTTATCAACCTGAAATTTTCTAAGGCCAGTTGAAGGTTCAATCATTAGTTGTAAGGTGCAAGAAAATTACAACTCATTTAGAAACAGTTTATGCTACATAGGTATGTAGTGTATATAGGTATTTGAAATATTTGTCCTTTTTAAAGCTGTACATACTTATTTATTCATAGTTGTGTAATTTCTGGTAAGAATGTCTTGATTTCCTTGCATTCTGACGTTCGAGGGAAAAAATCGACGACCCGAACTTTTTTGCCAGGGCTAATTGTTTTAGTAACAATGCTTGCTATACAATTTTGGGGCCATCTTGGAATAGGAAAATTGAATACATCTTCGGAACAAATTTATGATAAGATAACGGAGAATATCTTGGTCTAGGTGCAAACTGACGACCGGGGCCGGTATATGTGCGTTGCCACCAACGCCGAGGGCCTCATCAACGCGACCATCAACATCGACGTCGTCGGTGAGTGAACTGATACTCAGTGATCTCCGAAACTACCTAGCTTCTCATTTCAGCCTAGCGCTACGAGGATAAGGACCGGTTTTTCATTGGCCCGTTAAGAACTTGACGATCCATTAACTTGTTATTACCATGGCAACAGCCAATCAGGTGTCTTGATTCTCTTTCCAGCGGACCGTTAGTATTTAACGGACCACTGAAAAACTGGCCCTAAGAACTAGAAGAGTTACCAACAAGCTACCACTTCAACTGTCCTGTTCAGTGCCTCTCAATCATTGCTCGCCCTTCGTCAAATTTAGTGAACTAAATTCAATATTTCGGCCATGACAAGAATTTACTTGAACACACGTGTCTATTTATGTATTTATTTAACACTTAGAACTGGTTTTTCAATTGTATGTTAAGAATCTAGCAGTTCATTAACTTGTTATTACCATGGCAACAGCTAATTAGATACAACACTTTTTTGTTAACGGATTGTTAAGTTGTTAACAGACTACTGAAAAATCAGCCCTTAAACACTTTTTGAAGTGCAATGTACAGATTTGTGGTGCAATATGAGAGATATATGTGCTAGGTACAACCTACGCTAGCTCAGATACTCACACAAAGCGTGAAAGGCATCGAGTTGACGTCTTGTGTTCCTTGTGCTTGCAGTGACGCCCAAGTTCAGCGTGTTCCCGCAGAATGCGCTGGAGGCGTACGAGGACTACCCGGTGACGATTCACTGCATCGCCGAGGGCGACCCCAAGCCCACCATCAAGTGGGACCGCAACGGCAACGTCAGTGCCCTCGATCCCGCCAGGTACGATGGCAGAAAGAACGTATTCCGAGAGGAACGAAACGGGGGAAAAATCCTCTTGAACTAGGATGTATAGCCGGCTTCTCAAGTTTCTATTTCAACCAAGGTGGTCGGTTATATCAGGCTGCATATCTGAATTTACTTCCCTTCCCAGGGATCACAAAAAGGTCCCTTCAGACCGAGGTAAGCACTTTCACACCCACAAAATGGCCAACTTGCCTGAAATCCTCTTGTGTTCTTTCGTAATGGTGCCTGCAACAGAAAAATTCCTAAAAAAACTTATAGCATCGTGCTATAAATTTAATGATCACAATTTGTGGACAACTATTGCACATGGGTTTTATGTAAGTTGTCGATGAGATATACGGCATGTCTGAAGCATGCTAGATAATATCATATCGGTTCGATTTTGTCAACAACGTGTCGTGCAATACACAGAATGTATATGTTAGCATTGCGCCTTTGGAGCGCTTGTTGTATTACATACAAATCGTACAAATCATATCCCCCATATCCCCTTATGAGATCTTTGATGAGTGAGGTCGGTGTTTGACGTGTCTAACGCATGCCACCTCCATCGCAGATTCCGCGTGCTCAGCAACGGCTCTCTAGTGGTTCTCCGAGCGTCGGTGGACGACTCAGACAAGTACGGCTGCACGGCAGGCAACAGTGGGGGCTTCAAGCGTGCTGAGGTATGATTTGATTTATATTAACTGTCTGGAAAATCATGACACAGCAGTCCCTTACAAAGTACAGACAAATGTGGTTTAATGCCATTGTTTAGTGGAATAGTACCTTAATAAAGAGTTAAAATTCTAAGGGCCGTATTCATAATCGTCACTTAGCGCGAGTGCACCTTATGTAGCTTGGAGACAGCCAATTAGGAAGGTGGTCGCCAAAAAACATACTGAGGACTCACAGTTCTTCAACAATAATACTATCAAAATTCAAAATTGTTGTCGTTGAGTAATAACTAATCAGCTTTTTCTATTAAACAGAATTTGGAACTTTGATTATTATATGAAAAAGTTACAAACAATCGTGCTTCATATCACAACTTCATATAATTTTGAAGACCATTGGATTTCAAATTCTTTATTTGATTAAGTATTAGGTAGCTTATTAAATAATTATATTTAGAAATAATCGGAGTTCTTCAATAGATCGTAATTTAACATTTTTTGCCGCATAGTCTGCTGCTACTCCAAGTGCTGTGATCGTGATTCGTGCATGTCATATTCTTCTCTAATGAAATAAACAATTTGTAAAGTACATCGGGAATTGGGGAACACACTTGTAGCATTCTGAGATCAAACTAAAATTGATACACAGACTAAAAAGAGCAACTTTGTTATCCTTGATGAGCACCGCGGTCAATGCAGCTGCACTTAAAATGTGGAGGATCCAGACTCAAATCCCGGTTGAGATCAACGCTTTAAGTCTGCTCTAAAAACGCTAATATTTTGAAGAATATTAAAATCACTTCAAAAATACCTGCTTACTCGAGGACTCATACCCCGGACCTTTTGCTTACCGGGCAAATGCTCTAACCACTGAGCTAAGCAATGTACTCAGTGGTAGAGCAGTTGCCATGAAAGCAAAAGGTCCGGGGTTTGAGTCCTCGAGTAAGCAGGTATTTTTGAAGTGATTTTAATATTATTCAAATTAATACTAGCTGTATACTTGGCTTTAAATTTGTTTTCCTTGTCAACGCTAATATTCTTCCCTATTTTCGTAGTGAACTGAAATTTTGTTGTCATTTTGTGTCGCTAGGTGATGCTGGTGGTGCGGCCACTGGACGAATACCTGCGGCCCATGGACGGCATCGACGCGGACGGACACATGATGACCAAGACGGTGACCATCACGCTCAGTGCGGCTGCCGCATACATGGTGCTCGTCGTGGGACTCATGATCTGGTGCCGCTACCGCCGCCGTAGGAGGAAGCAGGCGTATCTGGATGCCAACGGTGATCAAGGTTCGCTCATTTCACGCTTCTTGCAATCAGCGACGTGAACGCACTATTTTTTCGGGTTATCTTTTTTTTATTGTACAATGTAGTTTGAATGTAGTGTTCTGCTTGAACTAGAGGTGGTACAGGATATTTTTCTTGACGTCAATTAATAAAACTACAAAGAAATAGCATCGATTAAGATTGATTGAAATTTTTTATCGAACGTCCTTTAAATTTAACTGGGGCTAATAAAATCTTTGTCGATAATCTTTTCAAAATAAGTATTATTGTGTCGATATTATTCATACTAACATTTTCACAAAATTTTCTTCGCAAAAAATCCTGATTTAAATACAATAGCTACAATACTGCAATTGGCTTGACTAAAGGGAGAGAGGAAGTCTGATGCCTAATACGTGTGAGACACCGTCCCATTGAAAAGTGCGTGGGACCGGCCTAACGCATTCGCTGGGTACTGTTGTGTGTTCAGGTCGAAAGAGTTTTGACTTTGAATCCCTTTTATAGCAGACAACTAATGAACAACCAATGTACCCCGACCCTTTTTCGCCGCTTGCGTACTTGCTTTTATCGCCTGGCGTGCTTCTACTCGGACAGAGGCCGGAGACCGAACGGAGTTGCAGGAGGCGGCAGCGCGAGGTCGCGCGGACCGTCCGCGCAGCGATGGCGGCGACACGGCGCAGTCCCACAGCTCGGGCCAGAGCAAACGATCGCGCTCGAGCTACGAGAAGCTCTCGTTCCCGCGCGCAGATCTGCACAGTCTTGTTCTGCTCGGTAAGTCTAGGCTGGTACGCTCGCGTCTGAATTGAAGCGGGCCGGTTCATAAAGGGACTCTAGTTTGATCGGCACATGACCAAACCATCCTGTATAATGATGATCAGGAGGAAAATGTAATCAGGCTTACAATGGGTTAGTGAAATTCAGAATTGAATAAATAGACCACATTCAAAAGGTCATTCCAGAGACGATTAAAATCGTGTGTGTAATGCTTTTCTTATGGGGTTACATTTTAAAAAGTCCTTATTGACCCTGAATTAAGCCTTTTTGAATGTTGTCTATTGTGTTTCGTATGAAAAAAATCCCAATGCCAATTCTCCAAAGATCAGTGCACAAGACAGTCATCTTTGTTTAGTAGCCTCAGACAGCTTGCTGTTTTCAAGCAGAGAAATCAGGACTAACCGATAAACAGCTGGCCGCTCTTCGTATGAAGACTATAACTGCGTATCGGAGCAAACCCGAACTTGTAACAGCTCTTATTGAGTTTCCCTTTCCGTGGCTACCTATTGGTGTAAAACCACGACTGTCTTGGCATACGCTGTTGTGGGCTAACAGTGCCGTGTGGAGAACAAAAACTACTCTATATGATGGCATAAAAAAATTCCATCATTCTTGTCAATTCAACGTAAAAATATTGTTGAAATTACGGACTGAAAAAGAGAATGTCAAATAATATTATTGTTTTGAAGAATATTAAAATCACTTCAAAAATATCTGCTTACTCGAGGACTCTGGAACTCGAAGCAAAAGGTCCGCGGTCCGAGTCCTCGAGTAAGCAGGTATTTTTGAAGTGATTTTAATATTCTTCAAATTAATACTAGCCGTGTATTTGGCTTTAAATTTTTTATCCTTGTAATATTACTGTTATACTAGATCTATTTATTAGTTTACTCAAAGCTGTTAATAATATGAAATTAGAATAATTTAGAACCAAAACATTATGCCATATCATTAACTTGTTGCCGTACTTGATGTTGAATAAAATGCAATGCATCACAATAGCAAAACATGCCAAACAAAGAATCGTTACTTACTATGCCGACTTCCGCAGGGCACGGAGACTTCGGGGAGATCTTCCTGGCGAAGGTGAGGCGTGAAACGGAAGACGCAGTGGTGCTTGTCAAGTCCCTGCAGGCGACACGGGACGAAGCTGCGTTGATCGAGTTCAAGCGGCAGCTCGACATGTTCCACAAACTAGACCACGAGCACGTGGCGCGCCTGGTGGGAGTCTGCCGCGAACAGGAGCCACACTACCTAGTCATGCAGTACACAGACTGGGTGAGTTGGCACGGAGTGTTCGTTGGCGAGCGGCCAAATGGTACGCGATGGAAATTGGTAACACGGTTTCATTATGCTAACCTTGGTGGGAGGACTGGCATGCTAGAAATATTTTTAAAACTCAATTTTAAACTGGGTCTAAACGCTAATAAATCTACAAAAACTTTCCTGATGTTTTGCAATCCATGCTGTTCTCTTCTAAAGGGGTAAAATGTTTAGAAGAAAGGTAGAAAGATAGATGGTTTAGGAGATGGACAATTCAGACAATTTCAGACAATTTCAGACAATTTCAGACAATTTTATAATGAGAAGTAATATTCACGTTCATCAACAGCAACTTAGGTTTACTTTATTTCACTGCAGATTGCTTAATTTCAGTTCCTTGTTTCTCATTCATTTGCATTTTGCAATATTTTACTTGGAATGGTGGCAAAGGCAAACAGGGAGGCGCTGTCGGCAAGGCATGCCTCACGACGATTTCTGTTTTTAAGGATTTGTGACAAATTCCATATTCCCAAACAAATTTGATCAAATATTACGTGCTGAACAACCTTTTTCTGGGTTTTGGTAACTGCCTTTATTGGTCTGAAATGCTCCTCTGCCATGGGGCAACACGTGGCTGGCTTGCCAGGCATTTGATCAGGCACTTCCCTAAGAACATTTCAAGTCCCGAATCTCGGTCGTCTTTTGAATTTTCCTAGAAATTTGGAGGTGTGGTTTTTACGAAACTTGCCTACGTCATCCCTTGCTCTCGATGCTGCCGCTCCCACACTGGATATTTTTGAGAAAAAACGAGCTTAAAAAAATACTTAGATTTATTAGCTATAATTT
>QKMV01002233.1:0-13772 GCA_003287335.1 Lednia tumana
TATATACGTATCGTTTATATAGTATATACAATTGGAAATCACCGTTAAATATCATACTAGGTTGTCATTTATTTAGATTTAAAAACACACACATCATTTAACGTGGACGAAATAGAGAGCTGCACTTGTATCTGCGCAGATTGTCACAAATTGTGTTTTTCCTCGTTCAAATAATCTCAAAGATTTACCGTCACATCATGACCGCGCGTGGGGGGCAGTTCTATGTTCTGATTATGGAGCAATTCGTATCCGAGCGAAACATCTAGGTACCAAAAGGTGCGTGATGACGGCGGATTTTCCGACACCGATAACGCGATTATTCGGGCTCGAAAAGATTTTTTCGTTGTCTGCGTAGACTTGTAACATGAAAAATATAAAAGCTTAAAAGAGGTAATGCTAATAAAACACCGTCGTCTCGGGACATGTCGTCATTTCACCAAGAACTCACAACAAGGGAGGTGGCATGAAAAACGGCAACAGCAAGCGTAAGATACGAAAAAATCAACTTAACTCCTACGGGCTAACTTTGTACAGTTCATGTACATCATGAGCCTGGGAGAAAGAAGTAAACAAGACGTTACAGCTTCGACCGGCAATTCATTTTTAAAATCTTGAACGATCAGAAAACTAGTTCAACGAAAGATTAGATCTTCCCAACAATCACAAACTGAAAAACGAAACTTAATTTTATTGCACACGATTTATTACGGTTCATTTGGAATGAATTTTTTCTTTTACTAAGAAACGTTGATCGGTTAAGAAACTTGCGAGTGCATTCAATAACCGTCAGCTAATTATTGCACGTAGGGCCTGGTGAATTCGAAGTTACCTGTGAGTTTTTTTCAGCAAGAGATTAAATTTGGTCCTCCCATCCAGCCTATTGGCACGCGATTCAAATTCTCGTGCTCAAAGCTTTGAGCGAAGACGCAAACAATTACGATTGAAGAGAGAAATCAAAGCAAAAAAGACAACAACAATCGACAAACTACGACAATTGCAGCAGGGCCGAACAAATAGACGTAGCTATCAATTAATTAATTAGTTGGCATCATCTAAGAGGTATGTATAAAAATCTTAAGTAGACTGTACATCACATGTACCACCATTACGTGAGAAAAACAAACGACGGCAACTTTTCTATTAAAATATTGCAGCACACGTGTATGGATATACTTGTTTTCCGTTAGACGCGTTTTAAAGCCTGAACCCTGTAAATCGCTTTCTTAATCCTGTTCTATATTCGCCGTTCGTGCGTGGTTGTAAACTTGGTTTTTTCACGCGCAACTTTATTTTTTGGTGGGGTGGCCACTCATTGAATTTGTATGCCATATTTTTGCTAAGTATGAGAGTGCGCACAAAATTCATTACATGTTGGCTGACCGAAATGCTCGGAGGTAGTTTTTTCACCTGCTTCTTTATGTGTTTTTTTTGTTATAGAGATCAAACTGTTATAGTGACAACTTGGAAATAAAACTACACTTAATTAATTAACATTACAGTATAGAGAGACAAGTATTGCCAATGATTGCATTGAAAAATTGTGAGATACGTACATACACACACTCACACACTTAAAATTGTCTTCATCTAGAAACGGCAAGTACTGAAAATATCTTCAACACTGCTCTTTTCAGAACCATTCATGTCACTGTCAGACAGAGAGCACCTCATGAAAATCACATAAAATATATTTTCGTTTATATATTTTCATCTCTACGCATCGCGCCTCCATGTAAATTCCCTCGCCCGTTTCTCTGGCCGAGGGTAATTTCATTAAAAAACTTATTCCTGTAACTATTCTCGTACATCTAGAGCTGCAATATTACCTTATTAGTATTCATTGTAAATATAAGTGAGTGTCTTTCCTTTCCTCTTCAAGACACTGTTATTTACAAATCATTGACATTTTCTTTCTTACTATATAAATTCTTCGTTTTAGTGTTTCCATATTTTTTTCTATCACAATACTATTCAGTCTCCACGACCGACCCTTTCTAGAATCTGACGACAGGTGGACATCAGTTAAAACCATAGTGCAAAATGCAGAAAAGATTAACCGTATTAGTAAATGCATAATAATTGCAACGTCACTTTGCACTCTAGCCGTGAGGTGTTGCTTTCGCATGATCAATACAGCCTGATCACCAGACAGAACATAAAACCGTTCTCGCGACAGCCACCCGGTCGTTTCGAGAGTCAATTAGCGCTAAGCCTCCGTACCGCGGTGCGGTGGTTATGACTTGGCGTTGATGGGCCACGCCGTGGGAGCCGCCAGCGCCAACGGTTGCACCTGCTGCGGGGGCAAAGCCGGCGCCACCGACTTGAACTCCAAGTTGCCGGGCATCGCGTTGCCGTTCGCCGTCTGGAATGGCTTGAACTCGCCGTTGAGCGGCGCCGCGTTGGGATTCACCCCCGGGAACGGCTTGAAGTCGCCGTTGGCCGCGGCTGCCGCGTTCGGGTTCGAGCCGGGAAACTGGGCACCCTGGTGGGTGAACGCCGCCGGCCCGTAGCACTGCGGGAAGTAGAGCTCGGGCTTGATGACGGCCGTCGGCGCGATGCTCCGCGACAGCACCGAACCGATCTGGTGTTTGCTCTCGGTCGTGTTGCGTCGCGCCTTGGCCGCGTGCGGGTTCATGTGGTTGTCGATGTGCTTCTTGACTTCCGGCTCGGACGCGAAACGCCGACGGCAGTTGGGCATCGGACAGCAGAACGGCCGGTCGCCTTGGTGCGTTCGAGTGTGCTGGTCGAGGATCGCCTTCTGCCGGAAGTCTTTTCCGCACTGACCGCACTTGTACGGCTTTTCGCCGGTGTGGATCCGCAGATGCTGATTGAGTATCGTGCGCTGCCGGAAGTTCCTGCCGCAGTAAACGCAGCCGTACGGCTTCTCGTTGGTGTGGATCCGCAAATGTTGCGTCAGATGCGACTGCTGCCGGAAGCGTTTCCCGCACTCGGGGCACGGGTAGGGCCGAGACTCGATGTGGATGCAGCCGTGCTGGAGCAACGTCGACTTCTGCTTGAACTCTTTCTGACAGATCGGACACCTAACGTAGAGCGGCATTCCCGCGCTCCTTCCATGCTGAATGACGTCGGGGAGACACCCTTTGCCCTTGTACTGCATCGGAAAGCCCGTGCCGTTGCCGAACACCGAGTGGTTCATTCCCTTCGCGTCTTTGAAGTAGGCCGGATATTGCTGCTGAAGCGGCGACGTGTTGTTGTCCGGGGAGAAGCATTGGACGTCGAGGCGCTCGCCGTTTTCGTCGTACGTGGAGCCGGCGTCGTCCTTGACGACGTCGCCGGGATACGGCATGTCCTGCGGCCAGAGCGTCGGCGACATGCCGTTCTTGAACACCAGGTGCGGGCTCACGTCTAGAAGGTAACACAACGCATCAAGCAGACGTCGAGGGTGGCCGCTCGTCTGCCGTTCGGCGCCGAGAGTGTGGGGAGGCAACAATTTTACTTTGCAGAATGGTTTCGAGAAAGAAAAAGTCGATTTATTTTGAGTTTTACTACATTTATACCATCCTCTGCTTGCTACAGGATGTTTTATCTGTTTAAGTTGAGTTTAGCCTTGTTTTCATGCAAGTCATTCGGATTGGTTAGTCGTCGATATCCAAGACACTTCCTGACTAGCTACAGTGAGAGTTTACCGACGTTAAACATTTGGATCCAGTAAACAAACGGCATTCACTCGGCAATCTTCCAAGCCCTCCAAAACGAGTGGAAGCCTTCGCTAATTCAACAAACCTTGAGATTATTTGAACGGAAACACACATGCAATATGCAACTCACCTATTTGTTTTTCATCACATTGGGGGAAGTCTTTAATTCTTGCCACTCACTTGCGACTAGCCATTTACCACCCTCAAAGCTCCAGTCTTAAAACTCTCCTCGTGGTCCCAAATACTCTCCCCCATTTACGAGCTACACCCTTAAGGACCACGTTCCTCGTCGACTTCCGCTTTTATAACGCGACCCTCCCCTAACTCGGCAACATCCAGCGTGACCGAACACAGGTGAGCCTGCGACTCCAGCGTGTTCCCCTCCAAATCATAGTCCTCTTCGCCCCGCCGTGAGTGGCCTACCTCCCCACCTATCGCTAACGGGACGCCGACCGCCCCGGGCCCGAGGTTACCGCGGTTAGGAGGAGGATTGCAAATCTGCTCGCCTTGGTGTGTCCTGACGTGCTGGTTGAGGATCGCCTTCTGGCGGAAGTGCTTGCCGCACTCCGGACACTGGTACGGCTTCTCACCGGAATGGATCCGCAGATGCTGATTGAGGATAGCCCGCTGACGGAACGTACGCTCGCAGTAGACGCATGCGTACGGCTTCTCGTTGGCGTGGATGCGCAGATGCTGCGTCAGGTGCGACTGTTGGCGGAAACGCTTGCCGCACTCTGGACAACCGTACGGCCGGCTGTCGGTGTGGATACGTTCGTGTTGTAGCAGCGTCGACTTCTGTTTGAAGTCTTTGCCGCAGGTGAGACACTTGAACAAGCGTAGCTCACCGTTCTTGCTAGGCGATTTGGCGCCCGGCGGCTGCACGATGTCGGGCAGCGACGAGGCTCGGCCGTCCTGAGGGTACTCGCCGTTTTGCTCGATCGAGCCGAGAGACGTGAGCAGCGGCTGTTTCAGGTAGTGCAGCGCCGAAAAGCCACCAGGTGGTAGCATGTGTGGTGGGATTTGATGGTGGCTTCGTCCGTAATACGAGCTCTGCTGCATTTCTTGGCCGCCCCCGCCGCCGCCCCCACTGCCGCCCCCCGGGAAGCATCGGTCCGATTCGGGCGAATGTTGAATGGCGGTGTCCTCTTCGTTAGGGTGCACTTGTGGTTCACCTTGCTGAGACGCCGGATATGGCGAGGGCACCGGCGAGGTCATGCTTTGTTGTTGGTCAGGTTCGGAGCCGGGAGGGCCGCATGGCTGTTGAGGACTTCCGGATGATGACGAGCCTTGCTGTTGTGGTGGATAGCCACCCTCTTGGGACGCTGTCGAACCCCATTGGCCGGCGATCTGCCCTTGAGGACGGTCCATGCCGTCTTTATAGATCACGTACGGCGCCCCCGTATCTGGAAGCAAGAGGAATATGTTGAGAGCGGGGTCGGAAAATCAAGCGGCGGTTTTGGGGTTTTGAGTTTTTGCGACTTGTTGAAATGCGTAATACATTTCGCCACCAAGCGAAGAGACGTGTGGGTGAACGTGAAGTACTTATCTTCGGTGTGAAGAGTTGGGCTTCTGGCAATTGTCTAGCTTCGTGGCAACATGCAGCGATGAACCAACAAGCAACAGTCTGGTTACATTATACAACTTCAAAAACACCTCGACACCATAAATGTGTTCCGTCCCAAACAACCGGCAAGGAAAATACAGACAGGAAGAGCATCTGCGGAAAACTTTGGGTAGGTACCACCTAACAAGTGCACAAGCAAAGGGAGCGTACCAAATGCAAGGAAAGAAACGAAGCTTTGTTTAGAACCGCTTATCGGGGCAGTATTACGAGTTAGTTTTCTATTCGCTAAAATGTTGTGATGATGCTGAAAACAGGCAATGTGATTGTAGGTCAAAGTAGACAAAAGTGAGAAGGTGGTATTATTAGTAGAACCCATGCATTGTTTGTTGATTAAAAAGTTTGCGGATACGTTGAAGACCAATAACTAAATGTTGCGAATCGGATTAAAATAGAACTTAACGACAAAAAAATGAGTAATAAGTAATAACTAGCCAGCAGTTATAGTATACAAGGGTTGTAAAACTGATACGTTTCGATGAATAATTAATAATTAGTTTGTTTAAAGTGTCATTCAAATGCAGCTGCACATGCACAAGTTTACATCCAACACCACAAGCATTTGCAAGCGAAAATAAAACAACTACCAATTACGTTCAAAAATGTCTGCGTGGATTTAGGCTGTTTTTTTGAAAGAACGCACCCCCAAGCAACACAACGGAGTACGGACCATCATATCTCCCATTGTCATAATGATACACCATGTTATCAAAGAGAAAGGAATTGACAAGAAAAATTTGTTGTGACATTGTGTTGAGTTGAGTATATTATTTTCTTACCCTGGGCAATGCAGTACATTATTTGTCTGGGCCCCTTGAGACCTGCCGCCAAGCACGCAGCGAACGACGCGGAGAAATTTATGGCCATTCTTGTAGCTCATTTGCGCCCAGTTTACAATCAGAATCGGGTACACGCGCAAATCAACAATGCAACTTGCTAATCCGTCCCTTCCTGAGGCACGTGCTGCGCAAATTACCTCTTACTAGCAACGCCTGTAGAAGAAGAACAACGATGGTAATCTCAAAGCAAGAAGAAATAAAATAAAAAACAAATCACTTTGATATCCCATTTGGATGTTAATATTTTGTTTCTAGAGTATTTTCTTTGTTGTCTTTTGGCGCGTATATTCCTGGCGAATCAACTTGCTCGCTGTCGACCAATCGGACCAGTTCGCGCAGCTATCTGTGCTAATAATTGCCGCGAAATTCCGAAATCGCGAGACGAAATTGATTTAAAAACGTGACAAAAATCGTTTAACCCTGGTCTCGAGGTTGGCCGACGAGACAAATTTATCGACGTCGAACGTTTCTCGCAAAGTTCGCGGGTTTGAACAATGAAACGCAAATGAATAAAATAATAGTCTGCACTACTACACGTAAAGTTTTTGATTGATTGACGACGTCTCAATTCTAGAGCGTCGCGACGCCCCGTCAGACAGAAATGCAGCACGTTTGCGTTATTAGTTTCAATTATTCATGGTTTCTGTCTGGATGTCGGTTTGTTATATAACACTGTCAGGACAGTTTGGGACTGTATAGCAAATAGCACGCCTATCATGGAAAACGTAGCCGAAGTTGACGGCCAATACTAATGCATATGTTATGGGCACAACAATGCGGCCTCCAAAAACTGGACGCATGTCTTACAATTACTTATTCATGGAAAATAGCCGGGGTGTGCACGATTCCAAAAATAGGAAGCAAAAATCATTGTCCAAAACTTTTTCCAACAAGCAAAATTATTTAAATCTATGACTATGAGTGATAGTGTGCGACACAAGCAAAAGTATACAGACGGTAAAAAAAAATAGGAAAAATGTAAAATAAAATAATTATCAATCGAAGCATGTAAAGTATCGAAATCAAAATTCACGGGATATATTAGCCAAACTTGTCCTCTAGACAAAACCCTCGGTCAATAAGGCTAAAAGCACTCTATAAACAAAATAAAAAAATCTCTAGGTAGGCATTATATTCAACCATGCGAGCCCATCCACACATTCTGGACCGCAGCATCAACTCGGCTGGTACCAGACTCCCGACCCTCTCTCTCTCTCTCTCACACACACACACACACACACACACACACACACACACACTCACACACTCACACTCACACTTGTACAACATCACATAACGAAAATAAACTCACCAGAGCGATAATATTCCTTAAAATATCGCGATGCGGCGCGTTGCACTATTGAATAGTAAAGACTAACATACGGGGTGGATCCCGTCGGCGCTAGAGCCATCTAGAAACACTTGTTCACGTAATAAGGAAAACCGTCCAAAATAACGCCACAAATAAACCAACCCCTCACACTCGCACTCAGCACACTAAAAAAAACCGAATTTACAATATTGTTTCTCGCCGAACAGAACGAAAAAAAAAACTCGCTCAAATTAAACACATGTGCGTGTGTAAAAATCTATTTTCTCTGTATGCACGGGTCAGATCAAAACAGCCGTGGTCGCCTATCGGTACAACGTAGGTGGTAAGGTGGCTGCGATTTTTTTGTCCCCCAACCAGCCGGCTTTGGCTTTCGTACTGAGTTCGCAGCCAGACTCGTCGCGGTCGACCCTCATGCTCGCAATGTTCGACGCAGACTCCAAACCTCCGATCCGAAGGCAGACTCACTACTAGCTCCCGCCTTGCTCGCCGGCGAGACAGTCGACCTGGTTGCCAAATCAACGCCGCGCGACTGGCGAGGCTGCCCGTCCTCCGCCGTCACGTGGTCTCAAACCCAGCGCGAGACCGACCGGTGCATCTACACCCGAAACATTTCTCACTCACCGGCGATACGCCAGACAAAAATCCGGACTAAAATCGAGAGAAACATAGTTAGACACGGTTTTCCAATCGACTTGTACGGATGTGGAGATGAACGACAATTACGTTAGTTGGTCTGGTGGGTTGAGGGTGATTGGCGGGATGGGATGGGGTTAATTGGAGGCTTCCACCCCCACCAGCAACCCCGATCCCCGCGCACCCCGCCGCGGCGTGCCGAATTGGGGTAGGTTAAACTACAGGAACTAGGGCAGCGCGAGGGAACTGGGAAGTATATAGTGGCGTCTGGAATTTATGGGACGATGACACTGGTACGATCTATGTTGGATATCGTGGGATTTATATATGGTAGTAGTGACTGAAATTATTTGGGGGGTTCTTATTTTCGTCTTCCGTTGGTTGGAGACAGTTCACACTTGAATCGAATGAGGAAGAAGAAAGCAAGATGTTGAGGGGTAAGAAAAGAACGAGTTGTTCTGTTTGTGTTTATGTGAGTTTTTCGAATAAGAATAAGATTAAAAAGGGCAGCACAACTTTACGCTAGTGAAGTTTGTATAGTAAAGCGGGATCGTTTAATGAACGACTGTTGTAAGTTGCAAAAGGTGCTTGGGCAAAAGAAAACAAAGAAACTATCTAGCGAATATAGTGAAAGAGAGTTGTTGGACTAGCGCGCAATGATACTATAAAACGAACAAATGACTGTGTGGGCGCATCACGCATTGATAGATTCATGAGCGGCAACGCTATAGGGCGGTAACATGTATAGCCAAGAAGTTGAAACCCTTGAGAAGGTCGTCGAGTGGAATCATATTATCATAACCACTTATGAATAAATTCAAAAACCGTGTAATTCTTTCGCACGTTGCTCGTTATGTAACGCGCGACATACGCGACGAGGAGAACTTGTCTTGCGTATGTGTGCACGATCATTCAAAAAGTGGAAGCTGCACACGCAATTTCTCGTTCGATTCTCCTATGACGCTGTTGGCGCAAAAATAGTCCGTGATAGATATAAAAAAAGTCGCGCGGGACTCGTGGCGACGCGAGGAAAGCCGTGTGTCCCCGTTAAATTTGTCGACCTCACCAGTCGTTTCTCAAACGGATTCGAATGTGCCCGGAAACGGCACAGAAACGACGCCATTCCCCCCCCCCAAAAAAAACCCTCCATCGACAGCAATTTGTAATTTCAAGCTTATAGAACACTCCACCGCGGCTCATCATCCCCGTGACCGTGTGCGTTCGTTCGCTAGAGGAAAGGTCGCTTACTCCCTATAGATTAGAGGCGATTAATACATGTTTCTTTGGAGAGATGTCATGAAACCATTTCGTTTAGCCATTTAACTCAGTCAAAAATGTAATAAAATGAAAGCTTGCTTATGCAAATAGCATAATATACAGTCTATAAGGTGAGAAAGCATAATGCGTTACATCCACAAAATATGTTCTCTAGCCATACCTCCCTGTTTTAGCCGCCACCATCGCCCCTTGCGGAAAAGTATGCTTTCCCTATAAATGGAGTGAAGCAGAGCCAATTTTCGGATTTAATAAATAGCCTCATACTTTTTTAAAATACATTTAACTATTTCCAAAATTATAAATCCTTACCGCGCCGGTTAAAAATTACACGCGAGACATGAAAATCTGGGGACAATTCTCAATATATTTCACCCTTCCTGGCCAAAATCCCACCCAAACGTGCTCGTCCCTTGTATAACCCCACGTGGCTAACATGACATCGCCAAAAAAACACTGATACAAAAATTGTTCATCCCACGTTTAGTCCTGCCCCAATAAAACGACGCCCCTTTTGGTGGCGGTGGCGACGGTGGTGGCGACGGTGGTGGCGGCGGCGTCGGGGGTGGAGTCGTACATCACCGGCGCCGTCGTCGTCGAAAACACGACCGTGGGACCCGGGTTCATAGCCCGACTTTAATTAATCAAAATCCTTTGACATGTTACCCTGATCCGACGCTATAGTGGTGCTGGCAGTGCTGTCGGTGCACGGTATAAGAGAAGAAAGAGCCAGACAAGTTCAATTATCTTTTACCCTTGATGACGATTAGCCATGGGTCTGCGGCGCTCTCTGGTCGATCGTGTCGTGGACCGTGGTAGGGCAGGGGAGCACAAAACTGGAAGCAGTAATGTGGAAAAAGGAAATGGTTTTGTGTGGTGAATGGTGATGCAATGCACAATGAGACCGACGGATGGACGGAAAGTTGGCTGCGGAATTGTATTTTCTTGGTTTTCTGCACCGGAAAATCGTATGAGGGCTTGTCGCACTGACTTAATTAACTACTAAGACTTAGAAGTGACTTTCGAAGACTTTACTAGCAGCACTTATAAGTTAGAACGTCATAATGTAACTATGAGGCAAATTAGTTAGATCAAATAACCGATCGATGGTAATTAGTACCTACTTCCGTTGTCATGGGTTGTGTTAAGGCAAGGTACTGAGCATTTTGATCGCTGATGACTTGTGTAAAGGCTGTGTTTTTTTAAAGAATAAATGAGGAAATCTGAGTGGAGACCCAAAAAGTTATATCTGAGCAACACATCGGTATAAAGTTTGTGAAGACAATTCTTTTGTTTGACGGCTTTTAAAATACATTTTCGTATATAGACAGACGGCCAACGAGATATTCGGAGTTATTACCGATAACATTTTTATATCGCTCGGCTATTTTATTCCTCTCAGAGTTCATTTCTTCAAGACACCATCAACTATTTTCCTTTGACTCATTCATGTACATCCACGCACTGCCAATGGCAATATCTGTCCGGCTATATTAGTTCTGTTATACAAATTTATGAATATAATTAATTAAAAAGTCAACAATGCCTTGCGCATAAGCCTGTTTCATAACAAAAAAAAAATCCGAGAAAGAACCCATCGATCTTACATCAACACACAATTGAATAAAAACTAAAATTCTCCGACTGGCAACTACTCATTCCAAAATTCCTTCAATTCCCAAACTATCCTCGAAAAGTTGCCAGCCTTGCAGACGCCCCTGTTTTCCTTTCACGCCAACGACATAGTCGTCGTCGCCGTTGTCGTCGTCGTCGTCGGGACTCCGAGAAAGAAGCTCGTCTTGAAAGGCGAAACGAAACGCCGACTCTATTCGAGAATGGGTGCCCTCGCTCACGAGCTCGTTGGCGAGGGGCCGGGAACTGAGGGGAGACAGCAGAGGTATCGGGGGTGGGAAATGGCTGCAACTTCGGCATTCCTCTGCATTTCTCATTCCGTCTCACTCTAGCTCACCATCGATCCCGAATCTATCTCACTTGCACTCACGGTGCGCTGCAATCGTCGATGGTTTTGGTAGCTCAAACCAGTAGCCGAAATGCAGAGAGCGAGTGAGTGAGAGGCTGACGATGAGTTGGAAGCTTGGAAGATACGGCAACGATGTACAGTTTTTGTTTATGTTAGTCGGCGAGCCTTCAGTGCTGCGCGCCAAAGATGCCCAGTGCGTCCCGGTCCTGTGAAGTTTCTTTGAGCCCCGATGAATTTTCGGTGACAAAGATATTGCCATTTTCCGTTTTTTTTTTGTCCTTTCACAGCTTGGTTTACTGGGGCTTTTCAGCAATCTAATTTATTTGACACAATTTCCGTTTATTTGGTTACAATTTGTTGCACACTTGGCTTTATTATTTTGTTGGGGTAGAATTTTGCCAATTTTCAATTCAAGTTTAACGTAAGATTAATTTTTTTGGCACGTCATGTTTACTATAATATCAGCGTTTGGACGATTATTTCGGGCTTACGGCTGTTTTTCCAAGTTGATAAAGTTGGTATCTACCAGATGACAATGCCGACACTGGACATTTATAATCAACCTACAAAAATGTTGAGCCACATTGTTTGTGTGCTAGGCTTTATCCAAATAATTAACTCTAGCTAAGTACCTCTAGTTTGGATTCATTCAATGGCTTTACTTAAATGAAAACAGCCTATTAGTCCTATTACACACGTGAATCTCATTTCACTCCATTTTTTTAATTCTTAAAAATATTTTGAGAATTTCATAACCATACGTTAAATTATCTGGTCAACGCGCCCCTCAAACAAATTCTAGTCAGATACTGAGAATTACATTTCCGGTTGAAAAGTTGGTGAAGCCAGCCTTGGGGAAGAAAACTGTGTGAAACTCTTGGCTGCGCCGTGAAAAGCCGCAATCAGGCAAAGTAATCAGGCGAGTGTCAGTGGTCTCGGAAGAATGTTTACAATGCGTCGGCGCACTGGGCACTTTCGAAATTTGTTTTTCACCGAAGTCAAAATTATGAACAGAACGGCGCGCGTGTTTATTCAGGCCACGAAACGCCGCGAGTCGAAACAGCTGAAATCCAACGCTCAAATTTACCCGGAAAATCGACATTTGAGTACACAATTGCAGCCCGCGATTGAAACAAACATTGCAACAAAGTCCGCTTCAAGATAAGTTGACTCAGTATGACCGACCTCTCTCTCGCCGATTTTTTCCTCATACAGTGCGTTGAGCGATAAAAATTAGCGTCGTCAGTGGGCCCGAAATGCTAATCGTATCTGGCTACCAAGATTTCCGATGACAGCTCGGGAGAAAACGCACTCTTGTAGTGAATACCCCGTAAATACCCCAAAAATAGCATCTCCAGAGTCAACAAACAGTCAATTAAAACGTAATCCCTTAAGAAATGTTATGAGAAACTAAATTTGTATCGCCTCTGGGAAAGGAATGCTACCTTATAAGTGACATTTTCAACTATAGTCTATCCGTCGTGCTTTTGTTTACTAAGGTATAAGGGCCAGATTTAACAGTTGATAAAATATTCAACAGCCCGTTAATTTAAAAGAAAGGCTGATTGGCTTTCGCTATGGGATTAACATATTAACAGCTTGTTAGTTTCTTAAACGGCTAAAAGAGCCATGGTCTAATTGATAACGAGCAAGGACAGTCTCGATGATTATGGTGATGTAAAGTTGGGCGAAATCCGCGAGAGGGATGGTGGCCCGCGTGAACTGCTGTTGAAATGGACTGTACTATGTAGGACCTAGGTATTTGATATTCGACAATGGTCATCATAAAGTCTCGTTAACAATCAAAACAACGCGATATGGATTCATTTTAAATTGTTTACTAGTGCTCACGGCGTTTCAATTAAATTAATTGTATGGAATTTTATTTCCCTCGTAATAATAATAACAATAATTATGTCGGCCACTTCGTTTGACATTAAATTAATGAACCGGCCGCGGGCTACAGACACTGCGCGGTTTTAAAAGGAATAGACCAACAATACCGCATGGTCGAATCTGCAATCCATCATCACCCAAGTTCATCATCACCCTATAATGAACCACTCGACTTGAATGCAAAATGAACGATGCATTGGCTAATGACATCAGACAGCAAAATCCAATCTTGCCATCTCGGTTTTGGGTGCTAGAAAAAATGTACGTATTTGCTCATTTTTATAAGGTTAACCTCTAGCTCAATGCCTTCGCATATTACACATTTTCAGCCAGAAAAAGGAACCAGTACATTCCAAGGGCTCAAGGGCTCGACAATCTTTTAAAAGTGCCTGTATCACAATGTCTAAACATCTACCAAACTTTTCGAGACTCATATCTCCTGACTAATTTCTTGACTAAGACTTGCCCCGATGAAGCTTTCAGCATGGTTAGCGAAACGTTGGCAGTTTAGTTTCAGTTAAGTTTTCAGCAGTTT
>QKMV01002234.1:0-13771 GCA_003287335.1 Lednia tumana
ATCAGGTACATAGTTTACTGAATCAATTCTCTTTCTGTCAGTCGAAACACATTGTAAATCGAACGTGTCATCTATGAGTTATAGCGATTTTAAACAGTCAATGCGCGAGTCGAAAAAAGGGTGAGAAAGTCCTTAACAATTCGAATATTCGTCAGCACATATCGCTAGGATTAGGAAGCGATAGGATTAGGAAGTCATAGTGTTCTGAAAGGTTCGATCAATATTTTTAGGAGCCATTTAAATAATGTGTGATTTCTTTTCTGTATAGTTTTCTCATTGTTTCTATTTACTCATATTAATCTTAATTTACATTTCTAGTCCAATAGCTTGCACATCAGTTCTATGTTTAGGATTATTCTGTGTCCTAAAAATACGCAGGAGGACTAGTACTATTGACTTTTACTTCTGACTTTGTTCATGCAATTGTATCATGGACTGTAACATAATAAAACATTTAAATTTACATTATTTATAAACTAAATTTGCGCATGTCTGCACATTTTGCACATTTTTCTCACCAGCTACGCCACAGCGCTGGCATTTGTTTTTTTGCCACAGTGAAGCTGGTACTTGCGTTCTTCCACCGTAGCCGAGCGCCAGTTTCACACCGACTATACAATTATTAGTAACTTTTTAACTAATATTTGAATAGGAACTAATGTAAACGTATTAAACTAATAACAACAACAAATGAAAAGCAAAAAATTGAAGATACTGTAGGATAAGCTTGATACGTTGTGGTCTCGTATTGAGGCTTGAATTTGGAAAAATACTACAATGTGCTACACGCCGCCATTGGTCAAGGTTCGGTCAATGGCAGTATAGCTACGAAGCGGTTCTCACTCGACGCCAGCTGCGTGAACAAACCGACTTTGCATCATCGCATTGCCCCCCACGTGCCATGCTAAGGCTTTTTGATTGATTATGTGGTGTTTAACGACGCACTATTGACAACTGGCCCTGTGGCACTGGTCTATTGGCATCGCTAAGGCTTTTTGAACACATTGATATTTGATAATAAATAATAAAAACAAATGGAAATAAATAAAAGACGTGAAAACCAATTGATATACAGTACTTACCTACACCTACTTACCCAATATACTGCGAAACGGATAAATATGAGCACGCCAATACTCACTTGTTTCATGTATTAATAGCAAAAATAATCATTTGCTTTCAAATATTGGCTACACTCGTGTTTTTTTCTAATCTTAGCACTAAAGTTTACAAACCGGGTTTGAATACTCAGAAATTCCGCTGAAACTTTCCCAACGTGTCGTCAACATTTTGTGTACTTCTTGAGCGCTTGGCAAAATTGCGAGTTTGTCGCATAGCTTACGAAACGTTGGGAAAGTTTTAGCGGATTTCTTTGCATCAAACCTAGTTTAGTAACAAGCTTTTTGAATATTTTTTTATTTTCATATCCAGCTCGCGATAGAGCCACATTAATTTGGTGGATTGAAAAGTTTGATTTTTTTATTCGCTATCATTTTCCAGCCGAGTGAGCTCCAAAAGCGTTAAGCTCTTCTATAATACAGGATTAAATTCTCCGTCCATTCGTTTCAAAATCACTCGCCAATATCCCAATAAATGGAGCATGAATTTTAACTATTCGCTGATTGCTGCAAACGTTACATTAACCTACAACTGGCAGTAATGATATTTAAAAGTGAATTGGAATTTGGAGTATGTGTGCGCGTGGTTGTGTGGGTGTGAAAAATGTATCTGGACGAATGCAGACATTGCTGTTCTAACCACCGTGTGTTTCACAGGGTTTTCATTGAAAACACACACGCACGCACGCACACTCAGGAGCACCCGCCCTTGTCGTTGGAGCTGATTTCATTTTCTTATTTTCTTGCCTCGAGTGTAATTTAATTCTGTTCGGCTCAACTTTATGAGGAAATTCTTGGCGTATAGTGAAACCAACAAATCGTCGTGCTAAATTGATGAGAGCTCAAAACTCATCTAGCGATCCGTAGGCTACTACTATAAATACATCATACATTTTTTTATTAAAATGAACATCTTTAAATATCTTTAAATTTTTTTAGTATGCATTGCTAGATTTGTTTTGTAAATCAGTTCTTTTTCACGTAAAAACTGTCACATTCGCGAAACAATACAATTCAATTCTTAGAATACAGTTCGCGATACGTTGGGAACTTGTTTGTTAAAAGTTCTTGGCAGTGATACCCAGTTATTAACAGTTTTTTTGAAAACTATAGTGCTGAGATAAAGAAGAAGACATGAGTCAGAAATTAATATCATACATGATTTTGGAAAATAAAAACTGGAAACTTGTTAGAAGAATATTAACATCACTTCAAAAATACCTGCTTACTCGAGGACTTTAACCCTAGACCTTTTGCTTTCATGGCAACTGCTCTACCACTGAGCGAAGCAAGGCACCTTGCTTAGCTCCGGGGTCCGGGGCTGGAGTCCTCGAGTATGCAGGTATTTTTGAAGTGATTTTAATATTCTGCAAATTAACACTAGCAGTATATTTGGCTTTAAATTTGTCATCTGGAAACTGGTTACTTTACACGAGTCGAAGTGATTATTTTCACAGTGTAGGTACGATTTATTTATCTAATACTATAATAGAAACAGACTTTTTTAAACATATCTTTCCCTATAAATTAGTGTCTGTAACGTCTACGGTATAAAGATTACTCTCCTTGAAAGGATGAATCCTTTGAAGTTTGAAATCTGTACCATTTCATTTCTTGTGCTTGTGTGGGATCCGCTAAGCTGGATAATAATATTAAATGTGCGCACTGACTGAGTTCTCACGTGAATTACTAAATGGATACCTTTCATGTGAAGACTGTAGGCTATACAGCCACACCAATACTTAGCCAAAGTGTACGGGAAAGTAAAGGTACCGGTTGCTCTATTTTTTTATTTGGTAAGTGTTTCTTGTTTTACTTCCTTTGTGAGAAACGATGTTCTGCTAAAATTCTTGCAAAAGTAACAGCGATACAAAAGTTTAAGAGAGTTGTGGAATAAACTAACAATAACCACCTTCAAAAAACTAAAGTTGTCTAATAGACGATTAAAAAAAAACTCCCAATCGAGTCAAAGGACCCTATAATAAAGTAAACCCCACAATAAAGTAAACTCCACAAGAAAGTTACTCCACTATTAAACTCGCCTCGCTGGAAATGGCAACACGTGTCCAGTTTTCGAATCATTTATTGGTCCCTACCTCGCCGGCTACAGTCTTGTTCCCATAAGGTTTCCTAGGCCTAAAAGGTCATATTTGAAGCTTGCTGTAGCAAAATTGCACTGCTGGAAACATGCTAATTGCTTTTTTTCAAATCCGTACTGTTTTTTTCCATTTCTACGCTCACCAATACGTGTTGAATACAAGTGGTTGAATAATTGATCACAAAAATACGATAAATATCGTTGTAAAACGCAATTAGTACCACCAGTAGTGTTATATCTACCTGGACCAATCCAGTTTCTTTTTTCTGTTGGTACCACTACTCTTAGCGTGGTAAGCTTAAAAAAATTTAAGTGTCATCGTATTAACCTAGATTCGCTAGGTTGATTGAATCACGTTGCGGTGCTCGACAGCTCTAGTGCCAACTTTGGGTAGTTGTCCAAAACCAGGCGCCTCTCAATCAAAGGCCTTATTATTCGGCTCGCTCAATAGTTGGGTTCCCTCTCCTAATTAAACAAATAGCTCACGTCGACGTGATTCCTTCAAACGCAGACGACAAGATCACAGCCACCCTGATCACCACGTCCCATTTGCACGACAAAATGGCTTTCCGAAAGACTAATAACCAGTACCCAATCAAGGGCAAATACTTAACTACGTACACATTACACACCGAAACGAAATTCCCAGCACATGGAACCTTCAATCAAGTAATCGTGGGCGTGTGCAGAAAAGAGTATTACCCGGTTATAATTTAAAACTTTGGCTTGAATGCGAACTGCGGCCGAAGAAGCGACCGGGACGTCTGGACTAAAGTGGCAAACTTCATGCATGCTATGGAGTGAGTCGACCGCGATGCCCGCCGGTGCCACGTTACGGCACTTCGTCTCCAGACCGCACGTCCGCGTCCCGACGTCGCGGTGATTATTGGCAAATATTGACCTGACTTGATTAGTCGCGTTAGGAGCGTGACGCCCGCCGATTGCAAATTGTAGATGGCGAGCGATATCAGCTAAGAGTCTATGCACGCATTTGATGTATACACAGTGGTGAGGTCGTATAGGTATATGCAAAAGGGTTTGAAAAAAATATCCACATCGAGCAAGGAATTATTTTAGAAGAGCTGAATAACTAATTTTTGTACGGTAGAGTCAACCACCTGCAAATGGCTCCAAGATATTTTATTAATTAAAAGAGAACCCATAAAATCGCAGTTCTCTGTTGGCACATGAATAAGACAGAACCTTTCCCGTGTTCATTAAAAATTCACTTCTTCTTGATTAAACTCGTAGCTAATTGGTTGGATTGGACGGCGGATTGAAAGAATTGTTGATTTTCGACCCCTAAATCCACTTCTTGCCTGTCTACCTGACAGATTCACTATCTTGCCTATTGTGCATAATTAAGGTAGTACCCAATTTGTAAATCTCGCATTTTAGTTGGTAAGAAGGTCCACGTGGTCATGTTATCCACATAATAACGAAGCTTCAAATTAATTTCCTTTCCGTTAACACGTGCGATGGCATCGTTATTCTGGTGGTAATATAAATCGAGTAAAAGTTCATTAATGTGATAACCGCTTGGCTATCCAGCAATGACATACGATGGAAGAGCTGTTAGCACGTCTTTTGTGCACTCGAGATGCCCCAGGTTCGGTCCTGGTGACGTGTCTATTCTGATAGGGGTTATCCTTGACTTCCCAAAACCATCCCTGGTCATTCCAGACTCCTATTCACGCAACCATCCCTGCGATAGGTCCTCCCCCAAAAGAGCACGGCCGTCTTCTCTACAGCTCCGTTTTCCATTCATGTCCATCTTTTCAAGCTGCAAGTAGCTTTGGAGCATGTGTGGTCTTCTTGGAAAACAGCTCGCATAATTAATGTAAGCCCCAACTTCATTGACTACAACGTCCAGGTTCAAACACAAACAACCGAACAATTATTTTATCCGAAAGAATTTTTGCGAGAACCGAAACAAAATTTTCCAAACTACACCACCGTAAGATCGCGAGCAGCCACCAAACCAGCCACCTCCGTCTCATTTTCTCATTCGCGAAGCTGTGGAAGGATTTCATGGATGGTTTATTGCCCTTCCCTACCCCGCGCGTGGAACATCGTAGTCGGTCGCTCGGTCGCCGCGGTGAGGTGAGCTTAGATTATCTCGCACATCGTGGACTCAAAACACACCCCCGAAGATTATCTATCTGGTGTGTATATTCGTTCTCTCCTTCTATCTTATACCTTGTTCTGGTTTTAACAAGCAGCTTAAAAGCCCGTGTGCCGACAACGTCGTTGCTCGACTGTGAATTGCTCGATTCACTCCCAAAAACTTATAGGCATAAACATACCTGGCCGCATTATTAAATGTACTGCGTGCCTACAAAGACACACGACTGGAAAATTCCGATGCGCAAGTTATTTATAATCTAGGTTATTATAAGTTTGTTGAACTTTTTATGCGAGGGAGGAGCGTTTTGCGTCTACGTCATGACACGTCTAAGGATAATAGGGGAGATAATATTGTAAGGACGTAGCCATGCTCTGAAGTAACGAGATAGTATTGGAACATTTTCTGTAGGGCAATGAGTTGTGTTAGTTTAATAAAGCAGAATATCTCACTTAAGATTCCCAGTGATCGTAGCGGGGAATCGAACCTACCTGAGAAGCAATTCGCGGACTTTGACGCAAGCCCAGTTTCTTTGATCTCAAACGTGTAACATGTCCTTACGTACCTATACTATTCAATTTGTAACTAATTTTAGAAAAAATATGATGAACTTAAATTGAAAAGTAAATTCCGTAGAATGAGATATTCAAATGTATAAGCTAATTAAGACGATTTTGATAAGCCGCGAACGTGGAAATATTTTCTCCAATTGTAAAATACCTCATATCAACGAGACATTTCTCAATAAATGCTGCTGTGCATTCCTAAAAATATCTCAATTTAAAAATAGCACTGACGGACAAAAAATTTCCAGCCCAAAACTTCCTTCGTCGTTCTTTGGCTGTCGTTCTCACATCAAACATTTAGGCATCAGTGGCGGCTCGTCAGGTGAGATTTCTTCAGCCTCACCGAGTCTGCCTCGCAATCGGAAGGTCCCTGTTCAATCCTATGGTTCCCAGTACCCTGTTTGAACGTCCAACTGGCATTCTAGGTAAACGCTAGGATAGTTCATCTACGACCCAGCTCGCCCATCCCCTTCGCTTGCCATTCTTGACCCTTCCCGAAAATCAAAAAATATTTTAAAATGCCAATGATAAGTCCGACTTGAAGCAGTGATATCTAAACTGTGATAATAATGTAGCCCCACGCATCATGTTCACAATTCTAATATGTACGTCTACTATATAATTAAGTTTCCGCGTGAGAGAACCGCAAGGAAAACTTCCGGGTGAGCTTGACCAGCAGGAACTAGAATCCACCTAGACGCTAATCACCAGAATTCCTAACGTTGATCGTTACTTGGCATGCATAACACCCACGACAAGATATCGACATTTTCTCCAAGAAGAGAATCAACATACTCATTGCGGCCTCGCCACCGCTGAAATTTGCCCACCATCATCTTAATTGCGTTCGAATGCAGCTACATGGCTAAGCATCTAGCCATTCTGTTTGTCTGTCTACCCGCCCTCGAGTCGACAGGGTTAATGTCAACCATTCGTCTTCGTGCTCAACTCGCTTTAGTCGTTAGTCACATCACGCAAGCTGCTGGGAACGAACGAGTGGATATTTACGTATGCCCTTTGTGATGTCTTAATCCCTGCAGATCTCATCGTAACCTATCTTATGCAAGGAGCTCCGTTCTAAATTCCAGCTCGTGCGTCTTCGAGTTTCGTTTGCGAAATACTGCGTACAAATGCGTGAGCCGAACGTATGTCGAACAAGACAAGCTTTACTAGGGAGAAAGGCGACACAAAAAAGCTTTGCAGAACTTTTATTGCGCGGTTAATTAAGTTGCTTGCACGAAAGTAAGAATGCAGATTTTCCACACTTTTCTCTAGTAGGCATCATGAAACCTGTGGCTTTGTCGCGCTCGATCGGCATTGGTGGAAATACAAAGACGCTCAATTTAAAGCAAATGCGAGGCTAGCGTATGAATTTTTCATGACCAAGTGCAGTCATTGAGATTCAGTTATTTGCACCGCGGGCTGACGGCTAGAAATGGCAGCCTCTGTCTACTTGAAGAATAATATTTCAGCCACGATTGTTTCGGAGATCAGCTGAAATCGTTTTAATTTCCGTATGCGCTAACTGAAGAAACTCATAAAGCGTAATATAATAGGCACTAGAAAACATGGAAACACGCCTTGGCATTCAAGAACGCTTTCATGCTAGCATATATTTCTTATTGCAAATCTACATAAAAAAAGTTTATTTTGTGGCCACTTTTCTCCTTTCAGTCTCTCGAGTACCAATCATGAAATATGACTTGCAAACAGATTTTTGTTCACCTCTACTGGCTCTATCGGTGAATGTAGCACATGAGAGTAAGCGAGAGATTAGGAGATGAAAGAACACACTAGGACTTTTTGGATGCCGTTTTTTAATCACCGTTTTTCACCCGAAAGGGCCTCAATGTGTGTCTTTATGCATAGCTTTAACAGAAAAATGAAAGCAGATGTGAAAAAAGTGCTTCCAAACAAACCTAGTTTATTATTTTGTCTACAACTTTGATACTACTACTACTGATACGTTGGTTCTATCGTATAGGCTTTCTTCAGCGATATAGCCAGCAGAGTTGTAGAAAAGTAAGTCTGATCAAGATTTCTTGCGCGGCTCACCATGGCAAGGCACAGACGCTACGCTGATTTTTTTAGAGGCAATATTTTATTTCACAGCGAAATCTCTATGAAATACACATTTGTCTATAAACGTTGGTGGGCCGTTGATCAGATAAAATGCCACGTTTTGACGCATGAGAAAACGATTCTCCATCAAATTTTGCCCACAGAATCAGCCTTCGCTATCACAAAAGTAGGTAGCCGTGCTGGTTGGTGTTCCCCATAGCCAAGAGCGACAGGCTCAAACTTGTCTGTGGGGGTGGCGGTGCCGCGTTTAGTCGTGAAATACCGAGTAGTTAAAGTCTGTACTCTGAAAGATCATTCTACGTTACACCCAGAAAATAGGCTCTCTAGCCATACCTTCATGTGTTAACTGCCACCATCGCCCCTGGCGGAAAAGAATGCTCTTCCAGTAAATAGTGTCTAACGATGTTAACTAAAGCAGCGCTGCACAAGGCTGCAACTTGAACTGCATCTAAAAATAATCTCTCTGTGATGCATTGAAACTTTTTAGTCTCGTATCTGCATTTTCAAGAACGAGTTTGATACAGACATTTTTTAATCGTTTTGATTTATCTCACATCCAATGCATTACATGGATATAGAAATTAGTTTGAGAAAAGAAGAAAAACTCACCCAAGCAAACTTTCTATAAACTAACCACTGAGGTTAACATTATCAAACGAAAAGTAGAAAGCGTAATTTTCTTGAATTGATTCTGCTTCTAATTTTAAACTTAATTAAATATAGTTTTTATTTTACAAGTTAAGCGGTGGTGGAGGTGCCAAGTTGATGAACAATATAGAAACAAAACATCGCTGCACATGGCTACACAACGGTAACATTTTGTGAGTCTAATGAGCAGTGGAACCGAAATAAAATACTGTCATTAAAATTCTATTTTTTCTGTGTTGTTTTGGAAACTGCATCTCTAAATAAACACTGTGGTTACTATTCTAAGGACAACACAGCCGGCGTGTACATTTCTTACACGCAGCCAGGAGTGTGGGCTAATTTTAGCAGACAGTCGCTTGGAATTAGGTTCACAATCTGACAAGTGTGTACGCGCAGACGATTAAGATGATATTCAAATATCTGTCAACATCTGGAGCGTCACTAGCAATTGCATTGCATGCACATTCCGCGGCATTTCGGGTGCACATTCCGTAACCTTTCGCTGTAACGTTCCGGACAATTCAAAAGCCAGGCGGTTCGTCGCGTCTCAAAGCTAAGGCATGTATTAAGCCCAGTGGGCTTACGTCAACTCGCTGTAATTTACGACGGTTGAAAGGATCAAAGATAACAAACTGTCCACTGCAACTGAAAATTTGACGTCATGTGCAATTGTGTACTTTGGGCATCCCATTATGATTGATTTATATGTGGTGTTAAACGACGCAATTTATTGACAACTGGCCCTGTGGCACTGGCCTGTTGGCGTCGGTGAAAGATAGGGTGGCAATGAGGGTGATGATGAACCTAATAAGGAAGAGGGAAACCCGATGCCGGCACGTAGCCTGTCGAAAAGTACCAAGGGACTAACGTTTAACGTCCCTTCCGAAGGACGGTACAACTCGAACAGCATGAGATTCCTCCACTTATCCGTGCTGTCGAGAGATTTCCGGCAAGGGGAGTGAAGCTGCTGCACTTGCTCTACACTCTACAACCTCTCTGGACCATGGTATGAATTGTCACTCATTCAACCTTTTTTCTATCGCAATCTTGCTTTAATATGAACAATATTTCCGGCTATAGGAGTGGTGGTGCTAACTGTCAAAAGAACTTAATGATTTGGTCAAGGTAGATATAACATAACTGGCGATACTAATTGCGTTTTCCTACGATACTTCTTGTATTTGTTGTGATCAATTATTCAAACACTTTTATTTAACAAGTACCTATTGATGAGCGTGGAAATGAAACATACTAGTCTAGATTTGGAAAAAATATTTTTAGCATGTTTCCAGCAGTGCACATTTGCTATAGAAGCTTCAAGTACGGCCGTTTAGGCCTTGGAAACCTTATGGTAAAAAGACTGTACATTACTGGTATCACTAGCTTGACAGCGTGTAACGTTTGGAATTGTAGGGTGAAACGCTGGGTGTCAAGCGTTCCCTCGCGACTCTAGTGTGCTTAAATTAATCGAGAAGACGTATTTAACTGTTTGAAGGATTCCCAGTGTTTTTTAGTAACAATGCGAATTTGTTTGGAGAAAATTGCGACAGGCGGGGCAGAAATATATCGCGCATGCGTGTTTCAAAATTGTTGTCAATTTTGTGTGTCCTGTTTTGTAGTCAGAACATAGCACGGCAAGTAGCTTACTGATGCCCACCTGACCTATCGATAAACATGGATTTTTATTTCATGAAAAATTGATAGAGCTTCTACCATCTAAACAGTTTGTTCATACTCCTCTATTTAATATTTTTCATTTACATCTTATTTTTCCGCAAACTGCTTTTGAAATGTAATGAGCTTTCATGTGCTACACATAAACGAATACAGAATATAAGTTGGAGTATTTTCAGAGCATTTTCCATTCGCGAATGAAAACACAAAATAGACTCTCGGTTTTGTGGAGTTTCGCATGGATTGAAAATCATGGTAAAATACCCATTGGCAGTTGAATTGGTTGATTGGAAAAATCACAAACACTATTTTTACTAATCAAAACCGGTGTTGTTATTTCTGGCAAAAAATCAGCAGCAATTTAAAACTTTAAGCTATGCTTGCGTGAAATAGTTTGCGGTATTTTATTTGTTCATATTTTCGATTGTCGCTGCGCTGGAATTCATACCAGCTATTTCTCTAGGAACACAGCCCTCGCCCTCAGACCAGAATATTTTTAGTCGTCAGCGCTGCATACTTCACAATTTTCTTGCCACATTGTGTTTGCACCATAAATTGGTTTTACGAAACGACCGAACTAAAACAAGCAAATTAGTGAAGTTACAGAGTTTGTAATAATAATAATAATCAACTTGGGGAAAATTGCGAAGTGTTATACCAATTTTACGGGCAACGCTAATAATATGTTGGCCAATATTCTTCATAATCTTGCAATACAAAGACTGGTAACAGATAATTACATGAACCAATATCAACACGCGACTCGTTTAAGTATAGGCATATTATTTAAACCAAATAATACCCAAGTTAAAAAAACCCTGCGATTAAGATCATAGTGGTACAGTTCAACCAAAGTTTTAGTGGATGCATAGGATTAAACACAACCTTATTTAAGCTTATGTATACTTTAATGTCCGTGTACTGTGTTGAAGTGTTGTATTCTCTCCAACCCTTTCTTCTCCACCCAACCTCTTTATTCAGACCAGCCGCCCTGATTTTTTACGAGTTTAAAGTTGGTCTACATACGCAGCAAAAAACTTTATATTCTTTTCACAACGAACTGGGATTGGCTTTGACTTCGGGGAAAACCTCTATTGTGTATTTATGTCACATATCTTAAGATGCAAATTCTGTATTGTAAAGTGAGGAAACATATATCCGAAGAGAAGGTTACGTCAACGAAGGGTTGATAATGGGCTGCTCTCTTCGTTTAAGGTATAACGTATTAAGGAAATTTAATTCAGCAACATGGCCAACAAAGTGTGTGGGGTTGTGTTCGGGCGCTGTTTTTGTCGAAGTCTCAAGCGGCAAAGAGAAGGCGTGAACGCCTTCCAACGATCCCGATCGATTTGCAGTGAGTGTGTTTCGGTTCCATACAGAGGTAACTCACCAAGGAAAACTGTTAATCCAAGTTAACGGAATAAAGGTCTACCTCTAGTATAGGAAGAATTGACATAAGCGCACGAGAGAAAAGTGCGAGAAAAGTAAACAGTGCAGTATCTCATGGGCTTGCCCCAACGACATGGACGGAATCATGAGATAATGCACTATTGCGCAACCTGCTTGGAAAGAATGGCAGCTAGAAAAATCCACCTGTTTTTAAGTAAATTATTGCCATGTCTACGCCACGACTCTCTACCTATAGGTAAATCTGGAAGAGAAATGAAATTTGAGAATGAAAATTCCCACTACAGCTAAGCCTTACGTAGCAGCCACCTAATGGGACATTTGGTTTTCTCCCAGAGAATAAAACAGGCTTTGAGACAAAAAATAATACAAACGTTTGACAAGGAATAAACTTTTAAAGCCAATTACACGGCTAGTAATATTCTTAAAAATACGAACTTTTAGTTCCAGTTACTTTGTGATAAGCCCAGATTAAAATCGTGGTATCGTCATTTTTGTTAGAATTTAAGTACTTTGGGTAGGGCTGATCCAAAAGTAATTTAATTATTATTACAAAACTCTCTCCTGCTGAACACGCTGGATGATGTCCATAAACTAGAGTTCCAAGAGTGTGTCGAGTCACAGTTGCTTAGCTGTAATTTAATAAACTTAATAATAATGAAGGTACCGCACTCCGCCTTGGTTTCATGGTAAACATTTGGTTTCACGTACTGCCCACTCCCTGATTGCGCGGTGCGCAAGCACATTCGGAACCTTCATAGCGCAGAGCTGGTACCACTAGGGACAAACAAGGGGCCAGTGTTGTGTCATTTTACAATATGCTCTTTTGTATGGTAGCTACATCTGGACTGATGTCTGATTATTTTGCGTAGCTCTCAAGTAGTAATCACTTCAATGTCAGCTTGCGTCATGGAAAACCAATAAGCGGTGCCTCATTCAGTGATTTCCAAATTCTTCAAATTAATAATAGCCGTGTATTTGGCTCTAAATTTGCAATCCTTGTCAAAGCGTCGAACCGATTCTTGACATTCAGGCAACCACAATCACCGTTGGTCACTAGTCAGTAGGACCAGGAATTCGTCACCGGCATCGCTTGACCTTGAGGGAGAAACCAACGCAGCTCGGGGATTGGTCGACGACGAGCCTTACCGAACATGGCCGAACATGGCCGAACATGGACGAACGGGCTTACCGGCTTTGCAATTCGGATCAGATTTTTTTCCGTTTCATTTTTTCAACTCACGTCACCGCCTCAGTCAGCAACAGTGGCCATTATTAAGCAGACCACGATAATGCATCACATTCAAAAAGTCATTCCAGAGACGATTAAAATCGTGTGTGTAACGCTTCTCTTATGGGGTTACATTTTGTAAAGTCCTTATTTACTCTGGATGAAGCTTTTTTGAATGTTATCTATTGAATTGCAATTGTCGGATTGTAATTATGATGGCAATACATTTAAAAAATGATTTCAAGAAGGCATCGAGGAATCAAATGGAAATCAAGTAACGAGGCATTTCAAGGTTTGAGCGAACGAAGGCTTTGAGAGCCGTTGGGTGTATTGGAAAATTTCACGGTAGTGCTCGCTTGTGGATTGTTGGCCTTAAAAAATCACCGATTTTTCAAGGTCCTTTTTAGGACCAACAATTATCTCACCAAAGAGAGCACTGCCGTGAAATTTTCCAACGTGTCAAGGTTTGGTCGTCTAGCCACTTCTTAAGTTTACGTCCATAAAAGCATGTTCTTTTGTTTTATGGGGAATTGTGAATGTTGGCACTGTATGAAACAAAAATACGCACTAATTTTTTCTGCGGGATGTTTTTGATTTTTTTAAAGTCCCTTTTGCTACGGTACGCTGACAAACTGTGGGCCACCGGCCGGTTGCGCGGGCCAAATTGACTGGCTTTCTTGACTGACTTCAAAGCTTTGTGTGGAAAGTACTGGCTATTTGACTTGAAGTTAGAAAATCCAAAAATCATTGTATTTTACTGTCCGTTAGAGTACAACCATAGAAAAAGGGTAACCATTATTATATTACCATTATTATATTATA
>QKMV01002235.1:0-13770 GCA_003287335.1 Lednia tumana
TATATATATATATACACACTGCGAAGGGAAGGAACATCTCGCGACTAACGATTGTGTTACAATTCGTACTTGGACTTTGTTTATACTAAATTAAGTCGTTAAAATAATGGAGGAATGTCTTCATTTTTAAGTAATGTAGACTTTACTAAAATATTCTGTGGTTGTTGATATTTTGGTTTCGTGACAAGTTGCGGGTAGGTATTGTTTTACGCTGACGTTTATGATTTAGAGTTTATTGCAAATTTTAGGTAAACCCCAAACAGTTAGCTTGAAGTTTAGACAGGCTTGGCTCCTCATTTTGTTTCTACTTTAAAATTGTGGATACCTTACAGTGGGTGTCCTTTGTGAATGATTGTGTTACATCTTTTATTTAAAATATAATTAAGCACAATTAAGACGTGTCGAAATATGTATGCAAATATATTATACCAACCCACCAAAAAACCACTTGCTTGTAGTTAGCATCGAGTGAGATAGTTTAGCTTTAGTCAAGATTATAGGGTAGCTCAGGCTAGTCGAGAGCCAGATCAAGCTTCAATTATACTCATTTGGAGAGGAGACGCCACACACCAAAC
The DNA here is from genome assembly GCA_003287335.1 of Lednia tumana. NCBI lineage: Eukaryota > Metazoa > Arthropoda > Insecta > Plecoptera > Nemouridae > Lednia > Lednia tumana. The sequence goes on from QKMV01002235.1 coordinate 576, forward strand.
TGAAACGAAAAAGTCCACTTTGTTGTTTTATCCACTTTGAACATACCAAATATTACGCCAGTCACTTTGTATAGCCTGTGCCTCTTTAAACGCCAATTAAGAGTTATATCACCTGACACCAGATTCCAATATACAAACTTCGTGAGTAAATTGATGCTTAGACTCACACCTTTGTTGATTACCTACTTTAAGCTTTAAGCTTTAGGCCATGAGGGTAGGTATATAGTTTACTATATGGAGAAACCCATGATGAGTTTTGGAGTGGGAGAGGATGTAAGGGATGAGGTGGGGTGGGGTGGGGTGGGATGGGGGGGAACTAGGATGGGATGGAGACTTGAGAGGGGGATAGGGAGCACCTCGAGTTCTTGCCACCCGTGCTGTCAGATCACAAACAAGAAAGTGGCCCTCGATCTGTGAAAATGCTCTCGCCGAATTTAAATGAGCAGCTTTCCTTGAATACTAAACAAGTCCATCCAATCTTGTTATACTACACACTTAAGGTGTGAAATATTACAATGTACATTAATTATAGTAAATGGCATATAATACTAAAATTTAGTGCGTTGGCTGATACTTTTTTGATTGAAAACTTTATTTCGAAAAGTACTGAGTTTTACGATTCATATTTAAGCTTTTTAAGAATATTAAAATCACTCCAAAAATACCTGCTTACTCGAGGACTCGAACCTCGGACCTTTTGCTAACCGGGCAAATGCTCTAACCACTGAGCTAAGCAAGGTACTAGGCAAGGTATTTTTGAAGTGATTTTAATATTCTTAAAATTATTACTAGCCGTTTATTTGGCTTTAAATGTGTAATCCTTGTCATATTTAAGCTGTGTTTTTGTAGTTGTAGAGGTGTGAAGACCTGCGATGAAAAGCTAAAAGCTGTAGCTTTTTAAATTTTCATTGACTATTTACAAAAAAATAGTCATCATACACAGCGCGGGAAATACCAAGAGGACAGTAAATTTCTGAAACCCTGTTAAGAAGAAAAATAACTAACGTATCTTTTGACTGTCCTTTTTGTGATTGGTGTTTAGAAGAGTTGTTAGCTATATCCTGGAATCAAGGAAAGAAGAGGATGAGCTGGTAGTAAGCTGCAGCACGCTCATCTCGACGCACATCCTGATCTCTCCTTCCTTCTCCTTCCTTCTCCTTGCTTCTCCTTGCTTCTCCTTGCTTCTAAACGCTTCCTTAAGTGTCTCGTTGTGTCTCAGTGTTTCTTGTCCCGGCACTTAACCTATAACACCTCAAGGTGGCTTGGGACTCATCGAATAAAACACGCCGCCGCCGCCGCCGCCGCCGTGTAATCGTGACAATGCGTTCAGCATTTCGGAGTTAGAAACTTGGAAAATGAGCCAATTGTTGGCAAATGAGGCAAATTGTTCATTTCACATTTTCGACGTTAAAGCGATGTTCTGTTTTATTTTATCGTTGTATTTTAATTCGCTAGATTTTAATTATTGTTCTTACACAGAAGTAGTAAACTGATAATATGCCAGTCTGTTGTACCTCTACTTACTCGAAGTTATCCGCCTCTTGGAATTAATCAGACCAAATTGCATTCTAAATTCTATTAACGTTTTTCTGTCCTGTAGTATAATGGTGTGCCTTGCGACGGTGAGTCACTCTCACACACTTAAACAATAGTTTTAATGTCAACGGGACATTTAAAAACTCCACTCCAGGCTTTTCTATCCATCATCGTTTCTTGAATATTGTAAATAGAAGGGCTTCACTGTAACGCTATATATGGTCGCGTTGTTGGATGACCGTAATATTTCTTGCCAAACTGAAAAATCCTGAAATATTATATTAAGGTCCCCTTACAATGATGAAGTAGGTACTGAATACAGAGTGTTTAGTTCATTCAACAGACAACTGGACTAGCTCTAATAAAATATGATAGCTCCAATAATGAACGCCAGGAAAAATGTATAGGTATGCAAAATAAAAAAAATATGCCAACATTTGTATTTTTGCGGTAAAAAACACCAAGTGTCTATTTTGCCAGTCACCTACTTCTTTTTTCTTCAACAATATGAGTGGTTGCTAGGAAACACACATTCAACTGTGTTTAGCAGAGAAACGGGAAATAATTAATATGAAACATCGAAACATATTGAATTTATGAAGACGGGCGTAACAGATCGCGATCAAAATTTAATATGCCCTTGATTTATACATATTCAACATGCCTTTGAAAGCAACTCGAAAAATTCAAACTTATAGAACTTGGACAAATTCTTCTTGAAAAAGTTCCGTTATGTGTGAAAAATTTCCGTAAGTCCGCAAAAAATTCACGTCATTTTAATTGTCACGAAAACAACTGAACCGATTGCTCTCAAAACCTTGTCAATAGACCATTTTCTTAATTGCTATTCCAGAGTTAACAAATACTAGATTAAAACTTATCTCCGTAAGAAATGCATTGCCAAATAAATTTTTATCGCCCTATATCACGCTGGGATAGCGATGATGAAAATTGTATATTTTAAGTTGAAACCTTGCGTAGGTATCGTGTAAGTTCAATTGCAATCAACGAAGCCGTGTCAGCCACAGCAACAGACAGCAACAAGCGAGTATAGGAACACTCGATTAAATTAGTAAAAATTTACAACAACTCGAATTTCAAGAAAAATACGTCACGGATTGCACTAAAATTGTTAGCGGTCTAGGTTCACAGATTTCGAAGGTTTCCTGAAAGTTACATCTAAATTAGAGAAGCTAGTCGGCCCATGTTGTGGTGCAAATACACCTGCCGGGGGAAATAAATCAACATGTGCCTTTTTAATTTCTTAACACTCATGTCTTCTTCTTAATCTTAGCACTAGTTTTCAAAAAAACTGTTGATATCTGGGTATCACTGCCACTGGGAGTTTGTTTGTTAGAAGTTCTTGTCAGTCATACCCAGTTATTAATAGTTTTTTTGAAAGCATACCTTTTTCATGGTATTATGTCAAATTGAAGCCTTCACTCCGTTCAGTCGCTCACTACTCTCATCCAAAAATTGTGCCTTCCAGAGGACTGCCAGGTTTCGAGTGGATAGCAAGACGCTTAATGAGGTTTGCAACATTTTTAACGCCACGTCAAAGTTGTGTCGATGGATTCCAGAGCCGGGTCCATGCTCGCACAACACAGAAACGGCAAACCGAAAGACTTTTCACGGTTCCCGAAGTTTGGATATGTGTACGAGTAACAGGTCATCAGGTTCGCGATTGGTTCGGGTTTCAACTGAAATACTGTAGAGATGAATGGCGCACCTCGTGGTCCACTTAGGCCAAGCTTCGTGGCTCGTGTACATCTAGAATTTTGAAACGATTTTAAGAATCTCGTCGTTTGACAGCTTGAACGCACACAGGTTTCAAGCGGGTATGATTTAGAATATTCATCGTCATTCCCTGTATTATATACCTAGCAACTAGAGTAATAATGGATTATATATTAATGGCCAGGTTTTCAATTGCTGATAAAATATTGAATCAACTGAAATTTTCAAATCACCTCTTCTGATTGGCTGTTAATATGGAAATAACAGGTTAACGGACTGTTAGTTTCTTAATTGACTGTTGAAAAACTGGCCCTAAATTGTATAACATTTAAGTTTAATTGAAACTTTACGACATACTTGGGAGCTTTTTTTTTTGTCGTTCTATTTTTTTATTATTCACCTTGGCATTTTCACCTGGTTGTGATCACGTTCGAAATTTCTAAGATTTTTGGCCAATTCTTTATTCAACAGGATTGAGTAAACAAAGCTTAATCTTCATTCAAAATCCGCATCCACTATCAAGTTTATTGAATTGATAGGAAATATGTGTGCGTTTTTCTGAAAATGTGACCAGAAAAAATTGCTCTCAATAAATTACTCAAAATCGTGCTGGCAATTGTTTCGCGGTCCAGTCGGGTAGTAAATCTCAATCATTTAATGCGTCATTTCACAAGAAAGTAAATGGTCGAGAGTGTTCTCTTAAAACATGCTACCCACTGCAAAATGACAAACTTAAAAAAAGCATTACTATAAAATGCAGTCCATACAACGACCGTATAATATTTGCTCAAAGTTTTATTTTCAAAATGATTTGTTTTGCATCCCACGATCCATTCGAGAGCAAAATTTAATAATTGAAAATCTTTTGGAGCAATGGAGCAATGTGTGGAGTTAGGGGATGTCTACTCGAAAACAAAGAATTAAATTTCAATGAGTAGTATTTATCTTCGGGGACGGGGGGAAAAGGGTCGGAGGGCAACCTCATTATTTATTTCCAATCTCGTGTGACTGGTGGTAAATTGACATGAACCAACCGATCATAAATACCCAAATGACCAAACCCCATCCTCTTTTCAGCTCTTCACGAAATTTTCACTCATCAGCTTTCAAATAAAGCCAGGCCATTACCAATGAAAAAATTATAGTTTTTCATCTCCCTTTCTCTCGTTCTATTATTCTCTTTCATACACTGTGTCCGAAAAATGTTGGACTTCGGGTTGTTCACTATCTGCAAGCTAAGGAGAAGGTCGTGCCCTTTTGATAGAGAAACCATCACAGCATTTACGAAGAACGGTCGTGGAAAATCACGAAAAGCCAAACCAGGATACCTGGTCATCAGGATTGAATCTGGGACCACTCGATAACAAGACAGATGCGCTCTCACTGCGGCTTGCACGCTCAGTTGTGCGGTTGAAACAAATATTATTTTAAGATCGAGGGTATATTATCCGTACAATTTATTTTGTGCACATGGCTGTTTCAAACGTAAACATATCACGAGGTGGTCACACCAACCTATACTGAAAGCGCTATTATATGTTTATCTGCTTGAGATCATTATAATGTTTGAGTAGCTATTTTTATTTTTCTGGTGTTCGTGTGGTTGAGGAGAAGCAAGATCATTGTGTTTCTTTCTCCTTCTTCTTGTATGTCAGTTCTCGCTCTACAGTTTTGCAAGCCAACCAACACTAATGACTTGTGCTTGGCTGTGATTAAGAAACACAATAATGGAGGCCACGTATCATGCGATATCAGTGTACGTCCATTTATATTTGTACATAGTTTGGCAAATTGAAGTAAAAACTAGTTTCACATCTATTTATATGAAATTTTTGTCGAGTTAGCCAGGGATCATACTCTGAACAGCAAGTGACCTATTAAAAAAGAAGCTGATAACAATTTCATGGAGGCTGAAGTTATAGCTAATTGGGAGAGAGTGAAAAATCTAACCAGCATTCCGACAATAATCATTCTCGCTCATCCCTTACCACTCAGCTGTCATTAGATGCATTCATATCTTATTTATACGCGCGTGTTATTTCCCTCTGTACGCATGTGTGATGCACCGTCAATCAAACGGATGGCTCACTCAACGGTGCGTGCGCGTTTTATGCACGCAACTGTCACCAGATTAACCTGCGTGGTCTAAACCCACAATGCCAGTAATAACAATGTGTATAGATTTCTCTATTTGCGCGCTTTAGCCGGTGGCCAAACATCACATTCCCTGGATATCTCTTCATTTTTCGTACATTACACACCCGCAGATTATTTTTAAATTGACAAGTTCTTAAACACTAAAACTGTTATGCTACACATTAATCTCCATTGGGATTCGATCCCGGTTCTTCTGCATAGTCTGTGCAGCACCATTTGCCGCTATTTACCGAGGAGAACAATTTTACTTGATCGTTTTCATTGATTGTTGACGTTGCGCCGGTACGTATATAGTCTATTCCTGTCGAAAAGCACCAAGGGTACCACCGCTTAACGTCCCTTCCGAAGGGCTGAACAGTACGAATAGCTAGATTCCTGCACTAATCCGTGCTGTCGAGAGGTATATCAAGGGGATTGAGGCTGCTGCACTATAGCTTCAAACCCTCCTACCTCTATCCCGAACAGTATTAGGTATTGGGATGAATGGTCGCCCATATAAAATCTCTGACCCAGCGCAATTTTACTTAGGTCCGATCTCACGAGAACCGAGTTGATCATTTTTGTCCGTAAGAACTGCAGTTGTTGAATGGTCAAGGATGCAATTAATGCAGACGTCTTTGGGGCCGGACGTCGAGTGCCCGTTTCCACTATGGCAGACGTTCTCGTGAGGCTTGGAATTTTATATTCGTGAGGGGGGGGGGGGGGGCCGGTTGCTAGGTAGTTCAGAAAATTCAGGATGTGTTAGTGTTTTCAGGGTGCATTCGACAATAATTATTTTCAGCCTTCATTTGTAATCCTCTCCCTAATAGCCCTTAAGGCCAGTTTTTGAGCTTAGACAAATTCTGGGTTGATCGCAGAAGGGGGCCAAAAATACGGTGGGTTTCAGTTTTCAGATTTTCACAGCTGTGCAGCTGTAACTGCGGTCCGTACCTCACTGAATTTCCGTTCGTTTTGTGCGTTCGCAATACAAATAGGCGAATTTGGAATCGGTGTGCCTAATTTGATTTCGCGTGGGGGGTGAAGATATTGGGTGGGGGGGGGGACAAATGTTTCTTCCGGGGCCACGGCCCGCTCTGCCGTCCCCCCCCCCCCCCCCCCCTCTCCATTTAACGTAGTCTCGTGTATACAAGTATAATGCGGGCGAGCTGCGCATGGGGTGTACTCACACTTGCACAGCAGTAGACAATGTCGCCACGAGAGCAGAGATCGCTTGCATTCGTGCTACCATCAAATAGTACACAGCTAATTAACAGCATGCTGCTGATAGATGCAAGTAATCTAGATAGGGCTCAACACTCTTACGAACCACTGCATAGTACATGGTGATATTTAGCTAATCGAATCTCGCCGCGTCTCGATCTCGGTCTCGCAATTCTCCGTGAATCTCGGGAGCCATCAGGGGAGGACGAGATTGAATCGCGGCCGCATTCTCACGAGGACCAAGTTATGATGGCCACTGGTAGACGCCGTCGTCGTCGTCGTCGTCGTCGTCGTCGTCGCCACCGCCGCCACCGCCGCCACCGCCTTAATGAGCACTGACAAGGAAGGGAGCTATAAAATTAATTGTGCTTTTCTTGCTTGTGTTACACACCAGTAAAGATTTGCTGCTCGCCGCTGCGCCGCGACATTAAAACTTAAATGATTTTATTCCGCAATGAAAATTTCACCATGGCATAACAAAATTAGTTTATGAAAGATATTACAACAAGCCATCTTTGGCGAGGGCGTGGTGATTATTGCATTCCTTGTACAATTATTGTCGGATTTCTGAAAATAATTTCGCTACAGGGTGAAATGGTCTAACCATTAAAGTTAAGGAGAGTTTTTGTTTGATGTGATATTATTTGTTCTATAGTACTACTATTTCTTCTTCCTCCTTACTCCTTCTATCAGTTGGCGCAAGAGGAAGTGCCCATCGGAAAGAGGATGAATCTTTGGCGCCGTTCTTCAGCGATCCCTTCTGATTGATCGGGTTTACAAATCATCAATCAGAGGATTGTCTCAGCTCAACACCAAGTTTTCACATGACTTTCGATCATCTGGGTTTCCGCTTCCTTGTTTGTTTGTGTTCACCTCATTTCGTTGATCGGGAGATGCGGCAGGGGGGGGGGGGGGGGGGAGGGGGGGGGAGGAAGAAGAGGGGATTTTGTTGGCCCGGGCCAATTCTGCCGGGCGTTGCGGATTCGTTCGCTCAGATAAATACGCAGCTACATTCTCGAGCATATCTATCGCCGGAACAGCAATGAAATTAAATCTCATTCAGTTGTAAGCGGCAGCATTTTCGGTGTGGCGATCAATACCTTATATCGGAGTCGTCTCTCGCTCACTTGTTTGTTTACAGTCTTCTCCTGTGCACAATGAGAGAAGAAAACAAAGGCAGTAGACAGTGAAACTTTGGGTAAATAGGCAGCAATATGGTGTTATGGGAAAGGAACCGATGAGTTTCCGTGGCGGTGGTGGCGGTGGCGGGGCAGGAGGTGGGTGGTGGATTCGGGTATACTGGGTAGTGGGTAGTGGGTAGGTACAGGCGGCATGCTAAAGTGCTCCTGGCACAGCACAGACGTAACTGAGGAGAAGAAACGATGGCGTGATGTATTGTGTACATGTATCACTTGCTAACATAGCATCGAGGAGCCTAGCTCTAGCCTACTTGCCGGGATAGAAAGATGTTTACGAATGCAAGAGACAATTAACAAGTAATCTCTCTTGTAGTCGAGGCGGGGGCCCACAAGTTTGTTTTATCGATTCTCTTTTGTTTCTCTACATCGTTAATGGCTCCAAAACTCATTTCAGTACTGATTAAAACTTGGAATAAAACAAACAATGAATTAAAAGCTTATTAAAAGCACGGAAAAGAACATGAAAACTCGAAGCCAGCAAGCAACTCAGCCCCTCCCCCAGTTGCTTACTCATTTGCTCTGGTTCCAACTTTGTATCAAGTTAATCCAAGAAAGAAAACACGGCGGCTACCATGGCCTGCCTTGCCTGCCTTGCCTGCCTTGCCTGCCTGGCCAATGCGTCCGTTGGGTTGACTCAAATAAAGCTACATCAGCACCCTTTAATAAACAATTCTAATCTTAAGTGTTTGGAGCTCTAATATAATGGAATATAACTTTTTATTTCGCAATAACTTTTTGTTTACAGAAAGTGCTGACTATTGCGAAATACGAATATAAAGTTTTTTACTGATTATTCTTCCTGGATATGGTAGTAAATATTTCCATGCCATGATTGGCGATCTTGCTTTTTAAACGCAATAATATACATAATGGCATCATCATGAATCATCACTCATCTCAGTAAAGTTCACATCCGCATGGGTACTCGGTGTTTCCTTCCGTTATCGTCGGCTAGGCAAAAAGGTTTGGACGACAGTTCGGCTCTAAATCTCGTTGTAGGAACTAGAAACTAGGAAAGCATAAACGAAAGCGCGGACGGCGAGCCTCGTCTTGCCACGTAGCACTCTGGGTGGAGAAAGTAGAACGGCACCTCCACCCTCGACCAAAATGTTCAGTCATCGTCGCTCCCCTCGTCAATCGCTTTTCAGCTGGCACCTCCACATCTGGAACGCACAAAGATATCGAAACTTACAAACAGTATATGCTAGCAGGCTGGGAGGTCATTCAGAACAAACGTTTCATTATTGTCGAGTTGTGATTCACAGGAAATTATGTGTTCGAAACAACTTCTGAACTTCGAACATTACACGTACATTAAGTACGATAGGCAACCTTTATTGTATGACATTACGTTCAAAGTTAACATCAACGTAAAAACTGTATCGGAAAATGTTTCGTCGACCAGTTCAATTCAATTCAACGAACGACTACTTTTATTAATATCTATAGTGTATATAGATTTTTTCCGCGGCCGTTTTTATTAAATTTCCCCACGTTACATAATTTGCGCTGCAGCCACTAGCAATTAAAGCCACGAACATTCTATGACCTAGTCCATGTGTTGGAAATGTTGGTTAGCGTGAGATGTGTGAGATGTAAATGAGGGTGTTAATTCGACGCTAACTACCTCCGTTGTCAAGAGACGTTGAGCAGAGACAGGTTTGCGGAGCGTTCGGCATTTCTGCATTTCTTCATGTCTTGAACGCGCCGCGCAACGCCGCGCCGCGCCGCGCCGCGCGGTGTTTACATCATTACGTCTCGGCGGCGGAGTGCGACGCCGACGAATGATGTTTAGATCTTGTTGTGTAAAGCCAAGTTGTGATGCTGTGACGGGGTGGTGGCGACGGGGGATGCTCAGGAAAATAGGCAACAAGGGATGATGGCGCAAGCGTCAGATCGGGGAAAGCCTAAAACAGGAAGTAGCGTCGGGCTGAAGCTCAGTTGCGAACGTAGACGGCAGACGTATACAACAACACAACAAACGACGTCGCGATGGGAAGCGTCGCGACGTCGATGCGCCCGCGATCTAACACTCGCGCGCGGCGGAACGATATATTGAAAAATCATGATTTATGAGTACAGAAAATAATGTCACGCCATTTAAGCTCATGGCGTTTTGTATTGATTTATTGTTGTTTATTTCCTTTTGTGTGAAAATACAAACTAAAAAACACGAAAACAATTTTTTCGTTCCAGATTTTTTTAATTAATTCGAGACATTAATTTTTTACGTAATGATCATTCTAAACGTAACAAAACAAGCAGTTCAGAGTCACGCTTAGTTTCGTGCTAAAGGAAATTTTCAGTTCGCCTGATAATATCACGGAACTCGCCACACAGACAAGGTTAGCCTAGGTGGGCCAAATCTAAATTTAATGTTCTACGTCAATATTGTTTAACCTTATTGTTGTTCTGCCTCCTCGCTATCAATTGCCTCCTCTGACTCCCCTCCCTCCCCAATACCCCATCCTGGCCTACGAGCGGTATATGTATTATCGGCTGGCGCTGCCGTGCATCTAACTTACAGATAATATTATCGGGTGAGACCAGCTATATGGTGAATTGTACTTGCTATAAGGACTTGCGGACTTGGGAGAACCGAGGAGGAATTAAGTGGGAGAGTCTGGTCTATTTATTGGATGGTGTTAATGTAAGCTTTTAAAATGTTATTCTCTAGAGAATCGGGCTTAAAAAGCAAATTTTACATTTAGTGAGATTATTATGCAGCTTACACTTTATCCAATCGCTAAGCAAGCCGCCGCACAACTGGAAATGGAGTGTGTGGTGTTGATTTTATACCAACTAAAACAGTTATTTTTATTTTTTATGGCATAATATACCCTAATAGATCCGCAATAAACAAGGCTGGATTATTGCCTGGTCCATTGCAAAAATTAAAATGGAAACATATCTGGTTAATTGCTATTCATGTGGAAAAGGAGAATCGTATATCACTATATGCACATAATTGCTCCTATATGTAGCATATAGCGGGGCTGGGTACTTTGGTCATGCAGCTTTGGTGTTAGAATCGAGATGCGGATTGTGTATATCTGTGAATATATCTGTGTAGTCTCGCGCACATGGAAGCTGTGTATGGAATGAGCCCATGCTAATTGAGAGTGTTTATTATTTATACCCTGAATGTGTATTAATGTAATACTTTGCTACTGACGCTACGGCCGAACCGATGATAATAACGCCCCACTCGCTGGCGCAGTACTGGCTATACTAATACAAACTCACTGGCCCACACGGGCTAGAATTTACTACAACGTGTGCATGCTTCTTAACGTCTAACCACACTGACCTAGTGACGGTGGTGTTCGCTTTTCGTCTCATTGGCGTAAATCGTAGACTAGTAAGAAATTTCCGAGAAGATTCACCTCACGGCCTTCCCTTCCTCCTTCTCCTCCCTACGTCTCCCTGACCAGATATCGCCGCACACTCGACTACTCTCTCACTCTCTCTCCGTCTCTATCTCGCGTTCTCTCTCCTCTCCCTCGTCCTTCTCAGCTCACTCCTCGAAGTTCTAGCACGGCGTTGGCCACTTTATTAAATCGTCGAGTGTGCCTGGCCTCCTGGCACTGGTAAATCTCTCCATAATGAAGTTGTGGACTTGATCGAGATCACCCCAGCCAGGTTTTCCGCATGTTGTTGTTAATGCCTATTGCCTTGCTAATACTGGCGAGTGGCGATGGAATTCGAAGATAATGGCTTCCACTCGCTACGCTCTCCGTAGTTTCCGTGCGGTGGAAGCGCCGGGTTGAGTTCAGAACTGATACCACCAGGGACCGGTTTCTTCGACTAGTTGGTTATTTTTCTTTCGACCGTTAACTATAAAAAATCACTGCACCCGACTGGCTGTTTCCATAGGGATGATTATTTTATAGAAGATCCAATCATTAAGTGGCTGTTGAAACGCCAGGTTTTAATCGTCATTCACTTTCCTTCGTCATGTAGATCCATGTTTGTTCTATGTTTTATTTTCAACTATTTCAATTATTTATTCCAGCCAGCCAGCGCATTTTGTTGTTCACATTGCGCTAGCTTTGTGATGTAATTGTCCGTCAGGTGGCCAAGCTGACATGGATTTCGTGTGGTGGAGGTGCCAAGTTTATTGTACAGAACCTACCATTAAAATGGAGATTCACAATGTATTTTTTCCTCTCGGACATCTTGACACTTTTCCCAAACTTGTCTCCATTATTCGTTTGATATTTGATTAACTAACATGTTTTTGAAGAAAGGTTTGACTTGTGGCTAAACAACAAATGTTCGATACTGGTTGGGCGCTACGCTTTGCGCCAGGCAAGCGTCCCATTCCCGGATATGTAGCGTGCCCTTTATGGGTGCGGTCAACACGCTATGAAATGTGTTGTTGATCAATTCGTCTCGCTTCCCATCCCGTTTCAACAATGGGGAATTATTGTCATATTCCGTGCATCTTTTCTACCAGCTAACTAACATTTCCTCTTACATGCAGCCCTTAACTCGGCTCTGTAAATCATCTGGATAACATCCCAACAGCACAGCGCCCTAATTCAATTTAACGATACTACATTATATAGCCACTAGCTTATTGAATTAACGATCATGCTCAGAAGAAAGAAGATAATTTGATTTCATATCACATTATCATACCATATCGTTTCCCGTTCATGTAGCTATCTCGTTCATTATTGCTTGCACGTTGTCAATCTTCACTCTTCACTCTGTCATTCTACACATATTCATATTATTAATGCTTCGTGTTTCGAGAATGCTTAAAGCCAATGTACAAAATCTTCCATTAAAACTGTGTCTCTAAGTATATTTTCTTTGGCATGTTTGTATCCATTATCATGATGTGACCTTTCAAACGTATAGCTTTCTGCATTGAACAAATCAGCCCAATAATTATTCAAATTCTTCGTTTTGCTTGTGGGATAGAGTTGAGGCATGCACCCTGATTCGGGGCTCGGGTTCGGGCTCGGGCTCGGGCTCGGGCTCAGGCTCGGGGTCGGGGTGCGGAGGGAACAAGGATTCAAGAAACTCATGCCTAATACTCACGAGTCACGCAGTCTTCGCTGGATTAGAACGATTGCAGACGTGGGAAATCAGCACAAGTCACTATCCGGGAAACACACCCCAATAGCCTAGTCCCTACATCCCTTCATCCCTTACTTCGACCTATTTTAAGTCGAAGCAATTGCAGCCAACCGATATTTTACGCACCCTAATCTTAGAACTAAGTTGTTGTTGTTGTTGTTGCTGTTGTTGTTGTTGTTGTTGTTGTTGTTGTTGTTATTGTTGTTGTTGTTGTTGTTGTTGTTGTTGTTGTTGTTGTTGTTGTTGTTGTTGTTGTTGTTGTTGTTGTTGTTGTT
>QKMV01002236.1:0-13769 GCA_003287335.1 Lednia tumana
TTTTAACGCCATAAGAAAAGCATTGTCCCCCAACGTTGATTGACTCTGGAATTCCTTGATCACTAGTCGTCCATTATGCGTGTGTCTGTATTTTAAGACTAAAACAGTAAAGGACGTTCATTCTCACATGAAGCTTGCCAATTTGTGCGGCAGCAAAAGTGAACGGGTGGTTGTCGAAATGTCAAACCACCACGAGCCAAGACTGAAATTGGCACACCGCATGTGACAGCTCGTGCAACTTTTCCACAGATCGTGGCAGCCCGAGATTCGCAAGAGATCGTGTGCCAATCGACCGAGTTATTATCATCGTTACTGGTCGGGTTTTTTTTTTGTAGCTGGGGCAGCGCTTTGACAAACTGGGTCATTTCACGTGCTGCGATAAGGCATCCAATCTGATGACAGTTTTATGCGACGGTCGTGCTTCCAGTCTCTCGCTATTCGCGTTGAGTCGAAGCCAAATAATTATACCTACATCTGTTGATATTTTATTATTTTTGGTTTGTGCTCTGTGGACATTTAATGTGAATTGAGTGGCAGCTGGAAAAACCCACCCGATTTGTAGATTCATGTTATTACTGCAGTCAAACTGTAATACACAGAGACACCAAATTTAGTTCATTCAATAGAGAATTCAACTGGCTTTCTGACAAAATGTATTTGAAGTTTTAAAACTCCTAACTTTTTGTCATGTTCAGAATTCGCTTACAAAAAGCGATTTTATGATAAAAAATCTAAGTTAAGCAAAATGTAATTATAGTAACAAGTTTATATACATTTTGTCAAAAAGCCAGTTGAATTCTCTACGGAATGAACCAAGTTTAGTGTCTCTGTGACTTACAGTTTGACTGCAGCAATTAAAATACACTCGAAATTGGGTGAGTTTTTCCAGCTGTCACTAGATTCACCTTAAAAAACTTGTCTGTTGACGACGTTTCGCCTGTGGTGGCACAGGCATCTTCAGGTGGACTTGGTGGTGATTCACTTTTTTGGAAGTTTTGTTTTCACTTGAAGTTCCAAAAAAGTGAGTCACCACCAAGTCCACCTGAAGATGCCTGTGCCGCCACAGGCAATACGTCGTCAACATATTAGTCTTATAAATGTACAAAGAGCACAAACCGAAAATGATAAAAGATCATTAAACAACGGCTCTGAAAGTCTCCACAATCCCGTACATCTGTTGGTTCACGGTTTTCTTCGGTTGTGCTCTGTTTATAAGATGTTTCTTCTCGAAGTTTCCAAATTTGTCATTCTAGCCCGAAACAAGGAAGCGGTGAAGAAATGAAAATTTGTTTCGTGTGACAGCTATAATCACTTCACTCCTGAAGATGGCGAAGCGAGCTTCGACGAAACGTCGTGAAGAAACTTCTTACTTGCAGGGCACAGCCGAGGAAAAGTGTGAACCAATAAATAATTATGGCTCTGGAAACCACCGTTCAACAAATAGACCTATTCTAGCCAAGAAAAGAATACTAGATATATCTACTTAGAAAAGCTACTTGGGTTGTGATTGCCCTATCCTGTTTGGGTTAAATGCCAAAGGCAATAGACCACATTCAAAAGGTCATTCCAGAGACGATTAAAATCGTGTGTGTCATACTTTTCTTATGGGGTTACATTTAAAAAAGACTCTGGATTAAGCCTTTTTGAACGTTGTCTATTTGATCCACATTTGAGTACTTGATATTTGTAGGCATTGGCATTTAACCCAGGCAGGATAGACAACCCAAGTGGCTTTTCCTAGTAGATATATCTAGAATTCTTTTCTTCACTGGAATAGGTCTATTAGACATCTGTTAAACTATGAAAAAATGTACCAATATCAAAAATACCGGGAGGGTGAGTGTGAATTGCGTGTGTTTACCGTCGACGGCGACGTCGAGACGGTGGCGAGAGTGGCAGGAATGCCTTCCTTCCAGCGGGGCAGCGTGACGAAGATGCGGTCCTCCCAAACCTCGAGGCCGAGCGGCAGGTTGTTTTCGGGCGCGTAGCGTCCAGAAGAGACCGCCATCTCCCTGGCGGCCGGCGTGGGCCAGTCGAAGTCGATCTGCTTCCACTGGTGGACGGTCTGCAGTCGGCTCATGGACGGGTCGGGGGTGACCAGCGTCGCGGCAGTCAGCAGCCAGGGGAGGAAGAACGCGGCCGGGGCTGTCGGAACAAACCGAAACATGAGAACTTGAAAAGGGTTACAAATGTACAGCCGAATGCACGGCTAGAACTCATTTGACGGATATTAACATCACTTAGGGCCGGTTTTACAACTTTTCTTAACCATGATTTAAGAGATAATTCTCAGAAACAAAATTAATTCCGTGCATGAGATTGGCTGTTGCCATGGCGATATCAATTTAATCCTCTGAATAACTCTTAACTGGGAGTTAAGAAAAGTTGTAAAACCGGCCCTTAGGTACTAAATAGCACAGCAAAAATAACGTTAAATTAAGATGGAATTTAAAAAGCGTATAGTGGATTCAGAGGGCTGTGTTTTTCAAGAAAAGTGGACTAGTGAATTCTTCTTCGCGTTAATGAAAGAAAAAGCTATTTGTTTAATATGTACTGAATGTGTTTCGGTGTTAAATGAGTATAATATAAAGCGGTATTACTATACCAAGCATTTGAGCTACGATGCATTCAAAGGACAAATAAGGAAAGATAAATTGGAGTCACTGAAGACAAATCTAAGTGGTCAGCAAAACATTTTCAAAAAGCGCAACTCGGAAGCTGAGGGCAAAGTTCGTGCAAGTTTTACTGTGAGCCAAAAAATAACCAAAAATTCCGAGTCATATTCTGATGGCGAATTTGTGAAAGAGTGTATCGGGGTAGTTTAAGACATAGTTTGTCCCGTAAAAAGTACGAGCGTTATACCAATAGTCTTTCGTGCTGTAGCCTATGTAAGTTTCATTTATGCAACAATATATTTTTCAATCTTTTTCACTTTGTTTTCTATTCAATTCAATTCACACTAAAATCTAATCCGGCCCGCTGTGCTTTCCGGAACTTCAAATATGGCCCGCGACTTCCGAAGGTTGCCCACGCCTGCTCTAGAGGATCACCGAATAAAAAACCACTGGAGACTATTTGAAAATTTTACCTTGGAGCCTGGTCGTAGGGAATGAAACCTAACATATTTATTTCTCTGTGGCGTTTTAAGTATTGTTTGAATTATTTTATGGTTTTTCAGTTTTAATTATGGCAGTTTTTTCTAATATTACTAGTAAAACCTTTTTTAAGTAAGGTACCAATAATTTTACATCTCTTACCTCCAGGCAGCGCAGTTGCTGACCCGGCTTGGTATCAGGAAGGTAACGTGGCAATACTGTCTTCAGCGTCTCCAGGATCGGAGTCTTGTTGCGCTCGGCTGACGGATAGATTCTGCAAGTGAGTATATCATCAGCGTTAGACAGACAGGCACTGTGTCCTGGGCATTAGTACATTTTTTGCAGAGAGTTTTTTCACGGCCACTGCACGCTAGTTGTGCGTCGGTGCTGTGTAATATAGCCGCTCGAATGATCGGGAACCAGGATCAAAAATTGTAGTAACAGGCAGGACCCTGCTAAATTCTGAAAGTCACAAGATGTCTTGGTAGCACATCCTTGTTTACTAGAGTAGTGGTCTCAGGTTTCAATCCCAATGGGTGCTCCTTTTTGATTTGCTAGAACCTTTTTTGTTTCACTTTCATTGTTTTATGGTTTGTACGAATTTGAATGTCTGTGCAAATTAGCCTGGATAGCAAAGTTGGCAGAAAAAAAGCAAGTCCTTGCCAGTCAGCGGTCAATGCCAAAAAAGTCTCTGCCAGAAATTTACTTTCCCCTTGCAGTCTCCGAGATGCAGCGGCGTAGATGTCCCAGAACGCAACAATGACTACATAATAGCATGGTCGTGGTTCTTTGGAGTCAATCTGATTATACTCAAATTTTTATAAGCTTACCACTTCCATGGCCATCTGAATGAATATTGGTTCCCTCTGCTGTTATGGGTGAATATTTTTCAGAGACCACAGATGTGGTAAGCTTATAGAAGTTTAGTATATCTGAGATTTTGAGGCTTGGGCAGCAGGGCCAAAGTAAAATTCAGGACCATCTTATTTGGGAGGCAGCCGAAAAAAAGGGACATTAGTCAAAGGCCTCCATTTTACCCCCACCGGTGCAGTTGTTTCGGATTATGTGGAAATGACTACAAGGAAAGTTTACTCCCTCTCCCATGCTTTATTAATTTTTTAACCTTAACATATAACTATAAGCTAATAATATTGACTTGCACCCTCATGTAATTACGGGATTGTTGGCAAACCGGGCATATTTTAGGTAAGGCATGTCTGATTCTGTGAAAATGTGGACCAAGTCTTGCTCGCTTTTATTTAAAAGTGGTATGGTTACCTTTATATGATGATTTGCCCACACTCTGCCTGCGCCAAAAAAAAATTAGTTTACTACCTACGCATTTGATAGCAGTAGAAACCTCGAGCCGACTGCGGCCATAATGAAAAAGTATCTATTTTCACGTTTGGGAGTACATTTTTAGAGCAAAATCTCACTTTTATTGTGAGGGATAGTAGACATTTTATCTAAAAAGTTGCTGGTTGGATATTAAAGTGCAGCCATTGCTCTCCAATGAGGCCTTCTTGAGGTTTCAACTGCACAACTGTAAGTGCAAACAGGACTTGAAACCTAGAAGCAATTTCGAGCACCAGAATTTGATGAATTTGGGATTCAAGAAAGTATTTTTGAATTCTTACTGTTGTTGGTTCATGACAATTTTTCGAGCTAACAACCGTGGCAGCATAAATTCTCTGCTTCACGTCTGAAAGAAAGGAAACGTATGCTAGAATGCAAAAATTACCACTGTGCTGGTGAGTTGAAACTGAAACAGTTTTAGTGTGCAATAATATCGGAAACTGGATGCAGACCGATAAGAGCTAGGATATTGGAGGGCAAAAGTAAATAAATAACAGCTGTTTTTACACAAAAAGTAGATTACTTTTTTCTCAAAATGTAATTTATTTTTATAACTTTAAAACACTTGCTTTTAAATCTACATGATTACATCACATCAAATCAAAAACTTCATCAGACACTGACAGATTGTAGTGTTTTAAAAATTAAGCTACTAATTGGATAAAAGTAACTTCTTGACGTTAAATCCTGAAGGTTTCAAAACAATGTAAAGGAATTTGAACCTCTAAATTCTTTTTTTTATGCGAATTCGCCTCAGTTTCCGGTATTATGATATCACACAGCTTAACCTTCTCATTCACAAAACATGAAAATATAGGAACAAGCTTGTTGTAAAACCATTCTTAAGGAGGTGATATTTTGGTCCGGGTAGAAATGTTGAAGACAACAAAAAAGCAAAAAGGAAAAAAACACACAGTTGGTTCATTTCTAATTCTTAGCACTTGGTCAACAAAATTAGTTTAACACTGCAAATGAACTACTTAAAATGTTTGTCACCTATAATTCTCTGTTACAGACAGTGGCTTCTATGAATGTGAGAGATTTGGAAACAAAATAGCTACCAACAGCTATTTAACAGATATCTCCTGATCTAAAGTTCAAATCACCAGTCCTTTAGACTCTAATACCTACCCAAAGGTCACAGCATAGCAAAAACATTCAGCTTAAGTTTCAGCCAAAACTAAATTGTCAACACTCGAATACTAACCAAATTTATGCTATAAAATCAACCAATTGTAAGCCGACCCCTTAAATTTGGAGGTTAAAAAAAAATGGTAAAAGTATTTTTGAGCTGGTGATATGGTATCTTCATGAAATGTGAATATAAACTTATTTTTTGAATACCATACAGATGGTTTTGCTTTCATTGGACACACTATCATCAGACATGAAAAACAATGGTGAATAGTCAACCTGACCTATGGTTTGCCAAAAAACAACTTTTTTGGATGCATCACCTATTAATTAAAACATCAACTATCAGCTGTGGCTGTGCTCCATTGCTCTCTTTCCCTCCCCTTAGTAATGAATTCAGAGTCTTTTTCACATTGACTGAGCTGAGCTTCCCAACTCTGAAAAAGATTAGATTGGCAACTGCCAGATGATCAAAAGTGATCCCTAAGAGCACAAACACATGGATTTGTTAACAAGCATGTCATAAGTAATGATGCCCTGTCCAGGGGTTAAGAATATTTTGGTGATTGGGAGAAAAAAATCAGTCAGTCTAATCTTTCTTCAAGGTAGAAGTATTCCCCATTCCAAAAACATTCTTTGTAATTTTCACCATTTTTGGCTCCAGAATTTTGAAAAAAAAAGTCAGCTTCTATTCAAGACAATAAGGTATTCCGTCACTTTCTTCTTTTAGGGATGAGATAGACATTGTGCCATCACATATCACAGTTTCCGTCGCTCTTTCGTCTCACATTGCTGAGGGCTAATTGGCACGGTTTTTCCGACCGGGTCGTTTCTCCGTTAGGGGCATGGGCTCGGAAAGCGCGACGGCGTGGCCAGTGGCCTTTAGGTGCTCAAACAGCTTGTTCTTGGATGGGAAGCCACGATGGCAGGCGGCACACGCATACGCAAGGTCTTTCTTCGAGCGGCCTCCGCGACGTGCCGCCGCCTCCTCAGCATTGTTTGCTCGCGCCTTGCCTTTACCTTCCACGTCCTTGTTTACTTTCGACTTGCTTTTCACGTCACTTAATGACTTATCTGCTGAGTTGTCTAAGTTAGATTTATCTGTCACTTCATTCACCCTAGACTCGTCGATCGCTGTACCATTTGGCCAAACTTTGACTTCAACAGCATCAGCTATATTCTCGTTGTCGCTAGTGACGCACACTCTTCCCTTCATTTCTTCACCTACTTCCTTACCATCGCCTTCCACTTTGTTCACCCTTTCCTGCCAGTCATCCTTTACCCCCTTAACCACTGCCATCTCTTCACCCGCCACTTCCTCCTTGCCCGGTTCTTTCGCACTGGCAGTCACTTTCACTTTCTCGGGCTTTGCTTTCGAACCGACCGTGCCGTTAGCAACCTGACCCGGCCCTTTCGTTGGCGTTACGGTTACAGTGTCTGCTGCTGCCCTGGCCCGCTTGCGTGCATCCTTGGCCTTCTTGCCCTTGAGCTTCCTTGGGGCAGGCACCTCTTCCTCCGAGTCTTTCCGCTCCGCTCTTCTCCGCTGTTTCCGGTTTGTTTCCAGCGCAGACTCGTCCGAGTCCGAGCCAGCCGGTGCTGCCGGTTCAGTGACCAATCTATCGGTCTTAGGTTGGACTTGCTCAGGCGGCTCGTCACTCTCTGATTGGGTTTCTTCCTTAGCGGCTAGTTCGGCAGGTGCAGACTCATGATCTTCCAGCATTGTGTCTGTCTTGTCATCTTTCACTTCCTTCGTCTCGCGCACTTCTTCTAGGACTTCATCGCTGTCTTGTTCGTCATCTGACTCCTCTTCTTCATCCTCGTCTTCCTCCTCTTCTTCCACATCTGCATCCTCGTCGATCAGTGAGGCGCGTAAAGCGGCTACACCCTCCCTGTGTTTCTTGGACTGCTCGTGATTTCCAAATGCCTTGCAAGTTTTGAATACTTTGTTGCACGCCGCACAGTAGAAAGCCTCCTCTTCATCGTCGTCGTCATCGTCGCAGGGATCGTCCTGCGCCAGCTTTGCTTCGATGGCTCGCAGCTCGTTCTCCACGCTGGCAAACTGCGCCCACGACGGCTCAGCATGCATTTGGGCGCGCCGGTCGCGCACCGCTTGCTCGCGCCGCTGCTGCGCGCGCAACACGTTAGCAGCTGCACGACGCTCAAGTTCCCGAGCCCACGCGTGAACGCGACGGTCACGTTTGCGGACAAACGCCACGAGGCTGCGCACGGCTTCGTTGCGTTCCCGGCGCGCTTTGTCGCGTATCTGGAACAGTAAGCAGGACGGTGATGCTAGATTTTGGGGAAATAATCATTTGTAGCTACCAGGATGCTTACAATTGGTATAATGACAAGTTACATGTATTCAAGAAAAGGAATGAAGCTTTGTGGAGGGTAATATTTGAACTAAAAACTATATACCTATCAGAATTATTTTTTACGTGATGACCTTCAGAGTGACCTATACTCTTGGCACCTACTGGCTGCTATTTTTAAGATAAGCATAAATTCTTTTTCCTCAGCTTACAATTTATAGCTTTTTATTACAATTACTAAGAAACTACAGTTAGTCCATGGTAGTAGTTATAGCAGCTAGCCTAGAGTACTACCTAGAAGAGTTAATTTGTCTTTCTTTGTGGACCCTTAGAAGTGCACCAAAATATATCTGATTAAATTATTGATATCATCATGGCCATATGACGGCATAATCGGCGAAGAAAAATTGAACCGTTTCAACTATTCAATGCACCAATAGGTAGGTACACCAACCTTCTTGTTCTCCTTCTCGACCAGCCGCAGCACTCGTCGATTGGGCGTGTCTCGAGCGTCGTATGGTTCCAGCCAGGAGTATGTTTTCTTGGTCGAGTAGGCTGCCCAGTGTCCATAGAAAGAATGAATTACGGTCTCATAGTCGCAGCTCAAAGTTCCGAATCCTGGTACTTGAACCTCGGGGTCGTCAGAAAATTCCAAATCTTCAGCAGCTATCTTATTGAAAACTTCACGGTACACAGCGTAAAACCCTTCTGGCTCATCCGTGTACCCCTTGTAGCACGTTGTGGTGAAGTACGGAAACACGTCGAGGCTGGTGTCTTTGTAATCTCCTCCAAGACCTCCGCGTAAGATCGCATCCCGGTGTCGATCATACCAAGAGCGCTCTTGAGGGTCATTTAGTATGTCATATGCCTGCTGAATAAGTTGGAACTGCTCTTTGGCTTGCGTCTGGTTGTTTGGGTTCTTGTCTGGGTGCCACTTTAATGCAAGCTTGCGGTATGACTTCTTGAGTTCATCGTGTTCCACGTCCAAAGGAACGCCTAATATCTCGTAGTGACACTTCATGATACGTATACAACGGATAGTTACCTTATTAAATTTGTTTAATCAAATCTTCTACTCGTAGACTTTGTTGTGCAGCACTACAACAAAAATGTCCTTTATTGAATTCCTAACCTCTTTATTTTCAGCTGACAGGGTGAAGGTGGCTGGAGGCCGGAGTGCGTTGGTTCCGACAGACTATTTCACACATGAGTTGTGGCTGGCAAGTGACAATTTTGGAGGTTACGTGGACCAATGTGCGGCTTTCCCGTTCGATTTTTCTTGCTCTGAAAGATCAGTAAACCTCTATCTTTTTCGAATAGCGAGTGGTCTTATTGAAATTGATACTATGAAAGATGCGACGATGAAGTTGTTTACCAACGAGCATAATCCAGCTGCATTGAAAGTGCTGATCGCAGCAAGTATCGCTGGGAAAGAGGTTACTTTAGAAATTGTACCAGCTGAAGGTAAGTCCCGCACAGACGAATCTTGAGGAATCAGTGACCAATCTCCAAGAAAATATTTATTGTGTGCCTCCTTTCCTCCTTGGACAGACGCGAAGTTTCAGCTGCCACGCCGCCTGCCAGTGCTGCAGTTGCCATCCGGTGCTAAACTATTCTCTGCCAATGCGGCCGCCCGCTTCCTACTTCCTCCTGGCAGTAGCGCTGTGGATAGCTGGCTACAGCTGGAGGCAACACAACTTGCGCCGCTGGTGGCACATGGCGCTGGCAAGATAGCTGCTGTACAGCGCCGTCTGGTGGAGCTGTTGGCCAGCGCAGAGGAGGCGCTAGCTCAATCACCTTTCCTTGCTGGGGTAATCTAGTTTCTATCGGAATCAATCTCTTCTTAACTTTTTTGGAAAAGGTTGCACAAGCTTGCGTAACTCAACAGGTTCAGGCCAGTGATGGCAGTTACCTCTTGAAACTATCTTTTAAAAAGCTAAGTTCACTGGTTTTTTTTTTGAACTTCTTAATAGTTAGTAATTAACTGAAAAAAGTAATTACGTGTTACTGCAATAGTGCAATTTTTGCAAATTATTTTTTAAAGTTACTTGACATGATGGTGTTCTTCTTTGAGGCTGATAAATTTTTACTGAGCGGTTAATTTTAAATATCGTAGTACTTGTAACTGTAAATTTGTGTAACTACAATCTTTAGTACATTGCCATCACATTGGTATTCTTTGGTATCATATTTTAACTAGGTATATTGTAATGCTAATAGAGCAAGGGGTGGGGAGTGGAATGTTCATTTTAATACTTAGCTACGTTGCCCGAAAAGCTTACGTGAGAAGCTAGCGGCATTTTGTCTCAGGCTAAGTTCTGGCCTGTTCCACTCCCTGATTTACGCATGAATGCGCAAGTTCAACGATGGATTTTTCAATGCGCTAACTAACTTCACTAGTGACAAACACAGTAAACAATTTTCTTTTAGATTTTTATCAAACAAATTTTTTCCTGCAAACGGCATATTACTTTTCGGGTGTTCCTGCCAATACCTTCTTGTCTTTGCATTATGTAGCCCACGGTGACGGCTGCAGATGTCTGCTTGTGGAGCTCCCTCTACCCGGTTCTCAGCGAGCCTGGTGTCGCTCTCGGCCCGAAGCTCTCTGATTGGTTCGCTCGGTTTGGTCAAGACACTCGCGTCAGTGCGTGCTTAGCCCAGGTGCTGCCTCGACCTGGAATCTGGTGAGTTTATTATCTATATCTTGTAACCTTTTGAGTTTTGACTGCCGTATTTATAGCTAGTAGCGGTACGTTTATTTTGGATGATCTGAGCTGAGATTCTCAAGACCTCTTTTGACTATTTAAGAAAAATGCTTGGATAGTTCTGCTGTACCTAAGGGCTTCATCATAATACCCTTGACTTCTTCCTGTCTCATTACTTACCACTCCCGCCACTTAATAAATTAGGCAAACTAAAAATATCCTCGGCTGCACTTTAACCTTCAATGCTTTTGTTTTGGTTTTGAATAGGTAGGTAGGTGCCTATTATAATTTTTGCAACTAAATATGTGGAATTTGAAAATGTATGCTTCATCATGCAAACTTGTTTCAGCCGTAAGATCTGTGTTTTACAGGTCCTTGGCCAACGTATCTTGGAGTCCTTCACCAGAGACCGTAGCCACGCCTTCTCAAGACGCTTTCACGGTGAGTTGAAGGATTTCCGGCATGAAGCTCTTTCATGTGACATTAAAGTCAGAATGAGGTTGTCAAAGCTCACTGACTTAATTTTGTCAGGACAGTTGTAGTTGGCTGTAATAGATACTTGTGAAATATACCCAGTTAGCTAATATGCCATGGTATTGGAATCAGCATACCTTTGCTGTGGTTTCAGGGATGGAACCAGTTATTTAAATTCAAATTCACTGTGTCAAACAATTTGTTATGTTAAAAAAGTCACTGCAAGCTCGTTGGCACAAAATGCATAGCGCTTTTCTAGCTTGAAAGAAATATTGCCAAATTGCAGGCGCCAGGCTCTCCGGCCAAAGAAGTGGCTGTGACAGAAGCAGAGTTGACTGCAGCGCGAGAAGTCTGGCAACGTGGGCCACGTGTGGGATCCATCAAGCCTGTCGTCAAACCAGTGTGAGTGTACAGGCTCGAATCTCAATCACATGCAGGTCTCATTAGTCAACTCATACCACTATTACCACTATTTACCACTATCTTTACCACTACCTAGTGGTCATTACCACTATTTGCATAGCAGGGGCCACACGGAGTTCTGGGACATCTTGCGGGATTTGACGTTAGCACAAATGATTCATAAGACAATTAGGTAGTAGCTACTAGGTAGTGGGTAGTACTTCTTTTCATATGGTAAGTTTTCAGCAAATTCATGTAGATAATGTCCAATTGTACACCCATTTCATCAGGATGAACTAGATGAAGCTTTCAGCAAGGTTAGCGAAACGTTGGCAGTTTGTTTGTTAGAAGTTTGCAGCAGTTTAACCCAGTTATTAACAGTTTTTTTTTAAACTAGTGCTGAAATTAGTCAGAAGACATGAGTCTTAAAAATTTAATAGGATGAACTAAGTTTAGCGACCCACCTACCTATGACATAATATTTAATCTGACTAAGTATTTCAGAGATTTAAAGTTAATTCTAAACATTTTCCCAGCATTGACTTACATTTTTCGTCTTAAACATGAACTGCTACATAGATTAGCATAAAGGTTATATCCCGTTTTCAAAATTTGGGACATGTTTTCCAACTCGGTGTTAGTTTGAAACATTCCATTCAAGATCTACAAAAGCCAGCCAAGCTTCAGCAAAGCTGATCAAACTTTGCCAATAGCCAGCGAAACTTCAACAAGAGGCAACTTTCTTAATAGCAGGTCGATGCCGCTAAAACTTCGGCAAAGTTATGCACGGCGTTTTTAACTCGAACTGTACACATTTCATGTAACGTTTCAGTACCTATCAATATCGTCAATCGATCAATCCCAGCATTTTCTCTCCACCTCTCCAGGCTTCCAGTGCACGGCGAACGTAATATCCTGATAACGTCTGCACTGCCGTACGTAAACAACGTGCCTCACCTGGGAAACATCATTGGCTGCGTGCTTTCTGCTGATGTGTTTGCACGGTTCTCGCGCCTGCGCGGTCACAATACGCTCTACATCTGCGGCACGGACGAGTACGGCACTGCCACAGAGACAAAGGCTATTGAGGAGGGTGAGTGAGAGAATACTACACTTTACAGTGCACTTTTTTAGGGAAGTGATCGCAAAACTCAAAGTTCAAAAGATTGATAAACATCACCCTCCTACAAAATGTGTTTTTATTTTTTTAATATTGTCATGCATTTACTGATTAAGCAGCTAGGAAAATATGTCACTCCTTGTTGTTTTCTACTGCTATAAAAAAAGCATAATACACCCTATTCCAGTCAAGAAAAGAATATGACCTGCAGTATACCCACAAAAAAATTGCCACAAAGGCCGTGATTACCCTATCCTGGGGCAGAATTGTGTAAAATATTTCGCGTAGATACCAGCCGTTTCGTTTTCTGTGTAAGTTGTTACTGCCGATGTCTTTCAATGGGCGGTGACAAGAAAACGAGTGCTAAAGCCAATCCCTCCCCCAGTCTGGGATAAATGCCGTTTTGCCAGTTTGTATGAAATTGGCTTTAGCTACTTAAATTTAACTTCTTAATTTAATCTACTTGAATTCACAGTAGGATACGGCCCAAATGGCTTTACGTAGTACGTTTACCAATTAATATAGGGTCATTTGCTTGATTGGCGCATGTGTATCTTTTCTTGACGTGCATGATTTGTGATAATTTGCGTTTTAAGCGTAATATGGAAGCGTTTTACCCCTGAAGAAGTGAACAGCATAGCTTACAAAATGTGGGGAATGTTTTTGCAGATTTATTAACATGCAAACCCAGTTGTAATTAAGTTTTTTTGAATTAACAAACGTTTTCCACGCCGCTCAGGGCTGACTCCGCAGCAGATCTGCGACAAGTACCACACCATCCACGCGGACATCTACCAATGGTTTGGCATCGAGTTTGACCACTTTGGGCGCACCACGACTCCGGAGCAGGCAAGCATCTGCCAGGAGATGTTTCTGCGTCTGCGCGAAAAGCAGCTTGTCCACACCGAGGCCATGGAACAGCTGCTCTGTCAAACGTGTGACAGGTAAAGTGTGTTGCTAGTGATTGAATGGGAGTGGGAGATACCGTTGAGTTTGGGCAACAGAGAAATTTGTGGCGTTAAAGCTAGAGCTGTTGATTGATTTGATTAATTGTTTTGATTCATCAAACATCAAAAATCTTTTTTTTTTTTTTTTAATCTGTTAATAACTGGGTTAAAATGCTGAAAACTTCACTGAAACTAAACTGCCAAACTGCTAAACTAAACTGGCA
>QKMV01002237.1:0-13769 GCA_003287335.1 Lednia tumana
ATATGCCTGCAACGTTCAAGGAGCTGAATGATCATTTTCAGTATGTTTGTATAAAGGACACTCCCACTGACCAGGATACTTG
Source organism: Lednia tumana (assembly GCA_003287335.1). Taxonomy (NCBI): domain Eukaryota; kingdom Metazoa; phylum Arthropoda; class Insecta; order Plecoptera; family Nemouridae; genus Lednia; species Lednia tumana. Next base: position 83 of record QKMV01002237.1, read on the forward strand.
TTCAATTTACAAACGGATGCAATCATAGTTTAAATAAATTTCAAAATGCACGCTATTGTCGTGTTATCTGGCTTTCAGCATTCGCTGGGCATAAACTTTGATTTTTCTATCCTCAGAACTTTGATTGATGAACATAAACACAACTCATTGGCATTAGACCCGACATTCTTTTATGTGTCTATGTTTCTCACCGGTAGGTAAAATCTCCTTAAATGTAACCAGTTTACAATAATTAAGAATGCCTTTTAACAGTGGCCATATTTTTTTGTTTACGTTTTGTCTGACGACGGAAGAGAAAAACAGACATTTCCATCAATCATTGATTGGATGGGGTGTGAAGAATTTTGGTTCAGAGGGGATGGTATCGAGAGGGTGGTGGATTAGGGGATGGAAATAGGGGACGATAGAGAATTGTGCCGTCAGAGGAAGTATGCCTAGCCAAGTATAGACTGTAGACTGTAGTAGTATCGAATGCCGCTTACAAGCTGCGCTGCTCATGGCGCAAGACTGTCTCGCTCGGCGAGGAAGGAGGACTCGGGACCAACCAGCCAACAGCCCTGCCCACAGCACGGCACAGCCGACAGCTACGTTCGAATCGTCTCCAACTCCGTCAGCTCAGTTCGTTCCTAACCCTGCTGCGTATCGCACGCTTGCCAGTTGCCACACTCTCTCCTGGCCGAGGGGAAGCATTCAAACACAAATCAGTGGCACCCGTCACTTACTTGAACGCTCGCTTGGACTATCCACCTCCGACCGAAAGCTTTGTTTATAAACAGCAATCTCCTTGACAAGTAGTCACCGAAATCGCGCCGCGGCATTTCAAATATTAATTCAAACTGTCACGCAGTTTCCTGACAATTACGATCAGGCTCGGTTAGTGTCGCAAATATATATCTAAATCGCGTGTGCGTTTGTCAGTGCCGGCTTTTATCTATACCTACACTTTGCCTAATCGTGTAATTTCAGTTCTTAAAAGTGCGTGTGAAGTGGGAAACACATTGGTCACTTGTTAATATAATGACATAAAATTTATCCTATTGACAGTTTGACGAACAGAAAATGTAACGTAGTGTTGTTCTGTTTGTCTTCCACGCTAAGACATGTATAAATTGTTGTGGATCAAACAAAGTGGTCAATTATAGTGGCCACTTTGCGGCTAATAATGACTGATCGAAGAGCTGTCGTTGCCGATGGCAATAAGTGGATGTTGTGGCATATCGTGGTGATTTTGTGTGGGCTAACTTGTGTCGCTACGTCTTCAAATTTCTGCCCCACCGTGTGCGCTTGCAAATGGAAGGGTGGCAAACAAACTGTGGAATGTGTCGATCGGGCGTTAATCACGATACCGGCCAATGTCCACCCAGAGACGCAAGTGTTGGACATGTCGGGAAACAACTTGCAGATCCTACCACGGGATATGTTCATCCGTGCGAATTTATTAAATCTGCAGAAAGTGTACTTGCGAAGCTGTCGCATCGGGCAAATTGACGAACACGCGTTGAACGGCCTGACCAACCTGGTTGAACTTGACCTATCCTACAATCTTCTTACGTCTATACCTTCGACAACCTTTCACGACGTCCCATTTCTGCGAGACATCACCCTCGCCAACAACCCCATCCAGAAAATAGAGAGTCACGCGTTTCGAACCTCTCCTAGTCTGGTCAAGCTAGATTTATCTAATTGCGAATTACAGTTAATAGCGCCGAAAGCGTTTGAAGGGGTTGAGCAATTGGAGTCGTTGAAGTTGAACGGCAACCGTTTAACCGAGTTAAGGCCGAGAACTGTTAACTCATTAAGACGATTAAATGGCATTGAGTTACACGAAAATCCGTGGTTGTGCGACTGCCGTCTGCGCGAAGTGAAACTTTGGCTCCAAGATAACAACATCCCTTATCCAGTGGCGCCAAAATGTAGTGGCGGCCCGGAGAGGGTCGCCGATCGCTCATTCGCCGAGCTGGAGGTCGACGATTTCGCGTGCAAGCCCGAAATTCTACCAATGAGTCGTTATGTCGAGGCTACGACCGGCGAAAACGCTACCGTCGTCTGCCGAGTGGGCGCAGTGCCCCCAGCGGCTCTCCACTGGTACTGGAATGGGCGTCTCTTGGTCAACAACTCAGCATTCAGCTCCCATCAACGAGTGTACATCTTCGTCGATGGACACTTCGAGAAGAGCAGCACGCTGGTGCTAACCAATGCCCAGGAGACCGACTCGAGCGAGTTCTATTGTGTGGCGGAGAACCGAGCAGGCAACGCAGAAGCAAACTTCACTCTCCACGTGTCCATGCGAACGGCGGGCATGGCCACCCTTGGGAGCGGACAAATCGCCGGACTAAGCGCTGCATTAGTGATCCTAATCCTGTTCATCCTCTTTGTCATCTTGGTCCTTCTTGTACGCCTCCGTCGACTTCCTTTTTCCGAGAGCAAAACGCCTGGGCAAATCGAGGCCTCGAGTGTTAATATCGAAACCACAACCTCCAACTCTTGTAAACCATCTTCCTTGCACCCCGTCCAAGCTTCCGATACATCATTCACGGAACGGAGTAAAGTAGTCTGCACGAATGACTCGAAAGTGGCGTGTAATCCGATCCAGAAACCACCCAGGCTCACGGAACTCGCATACACCACCAGTCACTACGACAGCAATGGAAGCGTAATCAATACCCCACCATTTGCTGGCACTACACTCATCTCTACCACCAACAATCCCGACCTTATCAAAGATACGAAACGTCTAGTCGCAGCCGAGCTGAAGCATACAAGTAGTCACGCAACACCGAAACCAAAGCCCGCACAGCTGCAAGCTGAGAGCATTGAGCTGCGGCCGGGCAGCGGCGAGTACAGCCGCGAAGGATGCGACTCTCTCTATCCTTCCGCTCTGTGGGATCATCCACAGCCTCCTAGTCCTTCTCCAGAGCACTTCATTCGTCGAACCACGAGCACTGGTTTCAACTACGACTCGACTGACAAGACTCCTATCATCAGCGATGGCCAAAGTATGGGCGGGTCTGAAGAAGAAGACTACAGTAGAACGTTTCCTCGGCAACACCACAACGGATACCCCCCCGACTATGGGCTGCCGATCATCCCTTCGGGAGTCGAGCAAAAACAGCGAGACGGTGGTGCAGTCAATAGTAATACGAGTCCTTCCACATCGCCGACGTCGGGGGGTCTGCCTTCGGCGAAGACGCTGAGGGTCTGGCAGCGCGGGGTGCCAGTGCTTCCTCCGGTGACAGCCTTAAAGAGGGTGCTCTCCCGGAATTCGCCCGACGAGGGATACCAAGAGGGATGCGGTACGGATGTCTAAATCTTCACCCTGCTCCCTTATAACCTGGCTATAGTCCACTTTCTGAAAAGATCGTGAATGTGACCAGGATGAAGGTGTCTGAAAGACTGACTTTCTTTGGCATCGAGTCATTTGTGTCCCTTGTGACGGAAATGCCGGCGAGAGGTATGGAGCGTGGCTTGCTGTCAAATTTTCTTACGAGTGAGTGAAATTGGCTGGGGTTTTACAGGGGAAAAAGTTTGCTCAACTGGTTGTGAGTTTTAAAGAAACGTACGTCCGCATTACAAATTTGTTTCGTGAGCACCGAGTAAGTGACACTCTGCGTTGGAATTGACAGCAGATATGTGAAATGAATCGTGTTTGAAATTGCGAGGAAAATAATATATTATAAAAAGTGATACGTATTTATATAATCCTTAAAAGTCTGTTTGAAAGGAAGATTTCGTTCGAGACTTAAAAAATCGGAAATATCATAACGAAGTGGTTACCATACAATTAATCGAATAAACTCAGTCGCTGGTTTTATACATGTAAAGCATAATTTAAAAAGGAGAAAATGAATCGAGATCTTATATACGACGATCTCTCACGAATATTTTCATTAATCACCTTGTGAAAGTGCAGCGACGATCTTCCTTATCAACCCTTGGTGTGCTGTTTTAAGAAAAGGTCTAATTAAGCAGAATATTGTGGTTCAACAATATCTGTCTTCTCAGCCCCCCCCCCCCCTCCTGACAACGTGTGTTAAATCTGGCCATTAGTGTGAATGGATCAAAGCTTTCCGTTCAATATTTATTGTCTCAAGAAAATACACCCCGATGTATAAAATGAATACACATGCCGTGACTGGCAAACGACTGATCAACGCAAGTTGCTTTTTGTGCCGTCAATGTGTTTGTACTCTATATGATTACTCAGAAACTAAATCTACTTGTTAGTAACAGCATATATAGGAGATATTCGTTTTGTAATCAAAAAAAAGAGAAAAAACAACAATTCGTGTTCCGATAGATTTCGGAATCCTTATTTATCATCGTCGATTATACTGTTCATTTTGCATTCTGTAAATTACTTTTATTTGAAATGTGGATACGAGCTAGAAAACAGCTGATACCAAAGGTACTGTAATATTATAATGACTCGGTGAAAACTTATATCCTGTGTCTATTTCAAGAATAATTATACAAAGAATTGTAAAAGACGGATTAACACTTTGAATTTCATTACAAAATATAACGACCAAAACAAGTATGGCGGTCGTGGGCGAATAACAGATCTTCTCTCCCATTAGTAAGTAATTTGGCTGCAGTTAATTATAGAAACGTTGGTATGGATTCTTTATACATTGTTCTACTTAGCAACAGAATCCCGCCGACGTTCTGAAAAAAAAGACGAGCTGAATTCGATTCAATGAGAAATGAGTCACGTCTCCACAGCGTAATGGTGTAAAATTCACCACACACGCATCCAGCTACGGCCGTTCTATGTTTTTGCGAATTATTGCAGTTGGTAAAGATTCGTTATTCGGACACGACCCACCTAATCATTTGTTCTAATTAGATCCTTTCCACAGTTAAAAATGTGGTTCCGTATTGATTGCCTTATCCCCGCATCCCATGCAAACTTGCTAGCCTAGGCCGTAACACGTCTATGTTATAATAACATAGTACCTATACATTGTTAATTATGTGTAGCCTATATTAACTTTTATGTACTTGGTCGTGTTTTAGAAATGTCACTGTACATTTTTGATCATGGTCCAATGCAGCTAGTGCATCACACAATGATCAAACTGAGAGGATAACTTTGTGATTAATTGAGTGTATTTCATGGTATTTCTGTCGTACTTACTATTATACACGTCTGCTGTTCCACCGCCTAGACAAGTTGATTGAAGATAGGAATGACCATTGACCTGACGCATAACCAGAGATTGCCGTGAAATAATTCATCCAGTCATCCCTGTTATGCCATATAGACGGAAGGGAGAGTATTAACGGTATTAACGGTATTAATATAATGATACGTTCTGTGGTAATTGTTATGCGATGTGTCATATTATGAAATACACACAAACTTCTGGCTTCGTTTTGCACCTTATTTCTATTTTTCATTTTAGTATAAAAACTAATACTTTAATCAATTTGAAGCCGAGTCCTCAACTAAATGGCAGAGAACATGACAGGCAATAAGAGAGTATCGATCGTTTGATGTGTAAATGTCAGACCGATTCAAAATGTTTGAATCCTGAGAGAAGGCTCGACTCGACGCTTCAACACGCGTTCTTCTTCATTATAGTCAGTTTCTTTAAATTTGAAGTGAAGAATATTTCCACAAAATTCGTGGCTTCGATCGTCGAATAGCCACGATTTCCTTTTTTACATTCACTTTCCAAGCCGCGCATTGATAGTTTTTTTGTAGAGTCGATTGCTCTGACGAGAAAAAACATAGTAATGCGTTGTCGTGATGCTCCAAAACAAAGGAGAAATAAAACATCCTTGGTGTGCTTTTTGTAAACAATTTCTGGCCTTTTTTGTGCGTTTGGCAACTGTTTCGAAGCGATGGACTATCAGACCGCATCATAAAGAGTTGTCCGTCCATAATATCTCCAAAAACCACACTGGAGTAGCTGGATTGATGTTTAGAACGTTACGTTCGCTTGGTCTCACACCATCAGAGTTTAGTTTCAACTAGGTACGCCTACACCATGGCCTCTGGGCGTACCTGGGTGCCTAATCTAGAAAGATTCTCGTCGAGTCAAATCAATTAGGAACGAGAATTCCCGTCAACGAGAATCTTTCGAGAGCAGGTACCCTGTACCCGGTACCCTGTACCCGGTACCCGGTACCCTGTACCTATCTGCATTAGGTAGCTGCAAAACATCGAGCCATGCCAATACACTTCTCTTACCACTGAGTGCCGCACTTTCAATCAGCTTTAATGAGGTGCATACCCGATCTATGCACCACCTTCTTCATTAGCTATAATTTACGTTTATTGTGAGGTATAACCCTGTTACAATATAACGAAGGTGGTGATATCTTGCCTCTTACTTTCTCGCATTCTTGTCCACTTTTCTCTCTCTCTCTCTCTCTCTCTCTCTCTCTCTCTCTCTCTCTCTCTCTCTCTCTCTCTCTACCTCTCTTTCTCGCACTCTTGCTCTCCGCGCCATTGTCTTCTCTTTAATAAGTAATAAAGTTCTCGAGACGCCTTGCCACCTTGCTTGCTCCACATGTGTGCTTTGCCTGATACTATGCCATGTTGTGAGAAATAATTATTAATGAAATTTCTTGACATCTATCAGAACGGAGCCTTAATCGATGTCTCTATGTATACCATATTATAGTCGCTAGCTGTGACTAGTAAAGTCACAGACGTGGGAAGTTCACACTCTAATTGTAAATTTCCTTGTTTCATCGTAGACTGGATAAGATAGGCACTAAGCAGTTACAGGAATCATGCCTACTTGCGCATGGCATGGTGTTTCGGTTGGTTCCACACCGCTTGCTACGAACAATGCTCACGCAGCAGCAGCAGCGTCCGTCCGCTCGAAGGCCCGCCGGCCAGATCCAAACCAGACCGGCCCGAACCGGCCCGAACCGGCCCGAACCGGCCCGGATCAAACCGGAATGGACCGGCCAGCTATTCTACCAAAAATCAGAGGCTGCAAAAAGATGCTTCGGGCACTGGGTACCGATCTCTGCGGTGTACTGATGCTCCATCATCCAGAAATATCGGCAGTATTGTCACTTGCGAGTATGACTATTTTTTACTCCAGAACCAAAGAAAAGAGCTAACAATTGCGAGCCAAAAAAAAACAGAAAAGCATGTCTTAGACGTTTTAATGAAGGCAAGAAATACAAACGACGCCTTTACATTTTTAACGAGGAAATAAGAAAACATTTACAGTCGTTTCACGTCATTTTGCAGTGTTTGTGGAGTGGGCTGGGACGCTTTTATAAATACTAAATATCTAACATTTGAGCCAAGTTGGCCTTACTCAGCTCAACTCTATAAACTTGGAGAAAAATACTTGTTTGGAGTAAGCCTTATGGTCACTTGACTGTTGCGCTCGGGACCTGGGTTAGCATACCTAAGTACATTATACGTTGCATGAGTTTACATTACCGCATAATAAAGACAGAAACGCGGGCCTACTCTTGTGGGCAAGAGAGAGAGAGAGGGAGTTGGTATGAGCAAACTCCTGAGGGAATGAAAGGGACTGAGAGAAAGAGAGATCTCCATGAGGGAGATATCAAAAACTGTGTTGGTTCTTAGTCGTGAAGATAAAAAGTGAAATCCCCTGGCTGTCGTGTTCAGTCAGCTCTTGAAAGTTTTAACAGGCAGGCTAGGGCTGGCATACAACCGAGCCAGACACACACATGATTCGAACTCGAGCCGATGTGGATTTCGTTCGGTTCGACTATTGGCACAATATTGGTGGTCGCCTTGCGTCTCTGCTTTGCGTAGATGATAATTCAATAGTTCGCATTGCCGTAGGTACTTAATTACTTTTTTTTATATCGGTGTTACTTTACCAGTCGCAGCTGCAGAAAATACTCGCTGAACGAAGAGGACCGATATTTACTGGACAAAATCTCGCAGGATTCCAAACATGCATCGTTTGGTTTCCCAGCTGTGTACCTGCGACGTTATCATGCTACACATTACGAGTATTAAACCAAATTGAGCACTCGTTATGCCAGCGCAGCTCAAAATCAGTTCCATCATTAATGAGTAAAACTGTACGCTATCACTCATTTGACGGAACAGCACATAATATGTCGATACGACTTCAGTTCTTCGGTGTGTACTGTGTACCTACTGCACAGTGCAGAATACTGCAATGTGCAGACTAGTGACTAAAACCGTGTACTGTGTACCACCTCTCTATAAATCATGCCTCATGACCATCGGGTGGGTTGGGGCGTCGTTGATGTCAATGTCGCCCTCTTCCGTTGCAGCCATCCAGTTACCGAGATCCAGAGAAATTCTTATTGGGAGTAGTTAGTTATAGTTAGTTGGGACTTGAGTTGCTGCTTTGAAGGGCAGGGTTGCTGAAACCATACATGGATCGACCGATTTTTCAACAAGAAAAGAATAGACTTTGGTATTTATATCTTTGAATAAACTAACAGTGTTAATACGAGGCCCGCCCATCTACTAGACTGCATTCCAAGTCTTCCTACCTTTGCCTTCAATATCATTCAATTCAAAGCCCATCTTATTTCGGCCACACCTAACATATGATAGTATAGACTAAAGACAATACGTAAAACCATTTTAAAACCATTTCTCTCTCTCTCTCTCTCTCTCTCTTTCCCCTCTCTCTTTCTCTCCTGGACATTCCAATTAAAGGTTGGCTTTTCGTGTCGTCGGGTATAATTGAGTCACCCTCGCTGCCGATGCATGGTTTAACTTTCATTACCTATGAAATATATTATTATTACTTGGAAAAGAAACAGAGAAGTAGCACGCACGGTAAAGCCACAGGGTTCACTCAAGAAGTGTCCACAATTCAACACCAATATGTTCCATCATAAAAAAGCCTCCCATCTGTGGGTGGAAAATGCGCTGATCTTTATTCGTGTCTAAGCTTATCGATATTGGCTGTGCTCAAGTTAAGTGAGCCCCCTAACTGAAGACAGCGGAAAATTTCATTTTACTGGGGTCTCAATCTGAGCTATAAGTTTAAGATTGTTGATGGTTGATTTGGTAAAGTACGAACTATACTATCAACATCAAGCATCATTTATGGGGCTTTTTGTTTTAACCTTGCATGCTAGCTCTATTGATTGTTCGACTCACTACAAAATGTACATATTGTCGTGATTTCATGCCAGTGCCAGTAAGACTGTAAATCCGATTCTAACATCAATTATTTCTCTGATGCCACATTTTGGTAATTAAAGTAAAGCTATGCAACAATGCCCTTTAAAACGATAAAAACTACAAGAATTACCATACTTTACCGAGAAGGGTGAATCATTGATCTCCATTTTAACTGAAACAATGGTGACAATAAAAAGTCCGCTAAATGAGTGTTATCGTGCGAGGGGGATGGGGAGGGGATGGAGATTGGTAGCTACGTTCTGCTAAAAATGGATGCTGCGTGGATTTTGCAAACTGTAGAGCTCAGATAACAGAATATCTGCTCTGCTTTGGTATAATACGCAAAGCCCCAGACCTCACGCATTCGGCAGTTTTTGCTCCGAATGGGCACTTTTTTTTTTCAAAATATAAAATCTCGATTTAATGAAATTCTCTTTGTGAATGTTTCACTTTAAAACAGTGAAAGATAAACTCTTTTTTCACATCCTCATGTTCGCAGTATATACCAGCACACCCACAAAACACACCATTCCGACGTCATGTTACATTCAGACAATCATTCCAAATTTGAATCAGTTTCTTAACGTCACCTAGCCTGTTGTATCTACTATCTAGCTATAAAGAATTACACTTTAAACTTTTAATACTCAGTTTGAAGTGGTGGCAGTGCCATGTTCTATATCCAAGCCCCCGAGGCTGGTTGAATAAAACTATTCAATATTCGATTATTTCATTCATAGCATACTCATTCACAATTCAATTGTTTCTGATCCATTGTAAATACTTGCGGCGAATAATTTGAAGCAAATGGGCAAGACGGGAGTCTCGCCAAACGAACCGAATTCCGATGCCAAGATTCTGAAGAGCAGGGTACTACATATCTTAAAGTAGTTTCAGATACAAAAGTAATAATATTAACCCCCCGCAACCATTTATCATTGAATTAGTTGATTATGTGGTGTTTAACGACGCACTCGACTCTGCAACCTGTGGTATTGGTCATAAGGCGTCGCACAATGATAGGTTGATGATAAATAGGGTGATAATGAACACAACAAAGAAAAGGGAAACCCGGTGCCGGCACGTTGGCTACTTCTGTAGAAAGCACCAAGGGGACCACCGCTTAGCGTCTCGCCCGGAAGACGGTACAACTCGAGCAGCAGAATTCCTCCACTAATCCGTGCTGTCGAGAGGTTGATGGCAAGGCGAGTGAAGCTTCTGTACTAGCTGCAAACTCTCATACCTCTATCCCGAGAAGAAGTAGGCATTGACACGAAAAATGGGGACCCATCCAACCACTGATCCAGCGCAATATTGCGTATGTGATCTCCCGACAACCGATGTATCCAACACGCCAAACCATTCGGCTTTTACCATTGAAACATCTGGACCAAAAACGTAACATATTATAGAAGGAATAAAAGGTTTTTATCCGGGAGAATTTTTATGTAACGTGATTTGGCCTAAATGGCTCCATAAATCAATGAAAATTTGAGCTCGAAGTATTCAATTGACAAGAATAGTTGTATTTAAGTGAAACCAGAGATCCAACAACAAAGAAATGTGCATTTTCGTAGGCTAAAGGTATAGCTGCGCAAAGCTGCGCAAAAAAAGAGTGCTCTCGCATCGTCTGGCATCGAACCAATTCCGCCGAGCACGCGTGCGGCGTGCGGCGTGCCCAAATGCGAGTAATGGGGCTGAGAAGGTATTTATAGAATAACGATACTTTCTAGTTTCTATGTCTCTGTGACTCGTAGTTTGCACTTGTTCCCGAAAATCGCATTCATACCCCTGCTTGTCGGCATACTATCAAATAAAGTTATACTTTATTATTACTAGGGCTTCGCCATAACGCTTTATATAAGCGCATTGCTGGATGAGCGTAGAATTTGCCTGCGAAACTTCAAATTATAAACATCTACGAAAGACCATTTTGAAATCTATGAAATAACTATATTATGCAAAAAAGATTACGTCCTCTGTAACAAGCATGGCAGGCATGGCTATTTAAACAGTCATCCACTTTATTTTTCTTCAACAATAGTTTCGTTCGGCAGCCTGGTCTTTCTTGCTCTGAGAGCAGGTTAGAGTAGAGTTGCAAAGCGCAGTACGCTAGAGATCAGGCGCGAGGGCATCAGTGGAGTGAGTTCAAAATAATGGCGGCCGGATTTTACGTGCTGGCCGTGGTGCTTGAATCTTAAAATTATTACATTTTTAAGACTCATGTCTTCCGACTAATTTCAGCACCAGTTTTTTTTTAAATATTAAAATTCATCGGATTCGTTTCATTTCAACAACAGTTTCAATTTCAACAACCAACCACAATTTCTAAATTTCAACAAGATTCATTGCAAAAACCTCGACAAAAATGCTGCCTCTTTTGAGGTTAACAGTAAATAAAAGACAAATATTTCTGGAAGGCACGACCATTCCCACTATAACTCCTAACGTCACAGGCTTCATCAAATCTTAACATACTTCAGTTTTAACATTCTTATTATAGTCTTTGCTTTAGTTAGAGGTCCACGGAATTTTGACACGTTTTAATACTCGCACTTGTAAGTATCTATGTAAACATCCCGAACATGTTATCTATCAGAATGCATGGGTCGATCTATGTTGTCAAAATATCTCGCAGACCCTCACATGCTATATTGTCACATATAGGTAGATGAGTTGGGGAGGCAATTTTGTAATTGGCAACACAGCTCTGTGCTCGAGTCAGCGACCAAGTTATTACGGGTATTAAGCCCGAGTCACATCAACTCATTGATTTCAATAAAGATAAACCTTATTAATCACCTCTAATTCCGTGCACTCCTAACTAAAGCAAAGACTATACTATAACTAAATTCACAAATGTAAAACAGAGTATTGGCCAGGAAAAAATAACTCGCGGGTTGGCGTCATGTGCACTTATTCTCGAACTCACTCCACCACTCAGGCAGAAGCAAGAAATCCTACTCCAAGCTGCCCGATTTCACTCTACTCCAAATTGCTCCGACGCAGACGAACACCGGGCGGTGGCCATCCTTTCGCATCAAGTTGCTCGATGCCGAACAAACACTATAGGAGTAGGATGGAGTACGCTCGCGCAAGGAATAGCAGAAGACGCTGCCGAACGAAGCTATTGTAACTGGTTGCTAAAAAACACGCATTCAACTGGTGTAGGAGAGAAACGAGAATTTTTTGTCACAAAAAACTCCAATAATATTGATCTTTAAAGTGACCGATATTTCAGATCACGCTCAAATTGTAAGACGATCTTTGATGAATCTTTGTTGTTACACGTCCTTGGCAAGTTTCACCAAATACATTGCAGAACTTAGACGTGGAGAGTGTAACGAAGTTCCATCAAATCTAAAAGTACCACAAAAATGAGATTTCCGAGAAAACAACTTAACTGATTGCGCTTAAAATGTACTCACTTGTACGTTGAAACCTAACAAAAGTATCCTGCAAGTTTCATTGAGATTGACAAAGCCGTTTGGCGTACAATAAGCAAAAAAATAGGGAAAAAGGTCAATAAAATTAGCAAAATTTTAGAGAAATGCGAATTTCAGGGGAAATATCTCATGGATTGCGCTTAAAAAGTTCAGAGATTCTGAAGGTTGCCTGAAAGTTTCACTGAAATCGATTCATGCGTTTGGCCTGCAATTTGCGAACAACACTCATCCAATTAGCACGTTCCAATGACCAAATATACTTATATAAACTTCAATCTGAAGACACCTCTAAGCCTGTCCCACTCAAACATATTTAAACCTTCAAAATATGAGCTCGAATCGTTTCATTCTCCTATAAGTTTATAACTGCATGAAATATTAGAATAAAATTGAAAGATAACGCTCCTCGGTACGCTCATGGAATCAGAAATTGGCCGATAAAAGAGGATAGCATGACAGAGACCTGCTTAGAGAGACTTGCTGAAACGTGTTTGGTATCCGCCCATTGAGCACGTTCCTCTTATCAAAACAACTAGTATCTAGGACTCATTAGTCATTACTAGTTTGGCCCGACCATCATTTAGATGTAAGGTCATCTGTAATGATGAGGTATTGTAAACCATATTTTTCTTTGCAAATGCAGTCATAAATGAAATGTCTGTGTTCTTTAGCGGTCGCAGTATCGCAGCATCACTGGCGATTACTTGCCGGCTGCAGGATCACAATTTGATATGATTTCAATCTAGTTCTAAGTTATCAGTGCCAGCCTGCGGGTAGGACGACCAGGGCATCCCCCTGGGGCACTCAAATGTAGGAGGCACCAAAATTTTAAACATACATTAAAATGTGTTTTAAAAAAAGTATATGTTTATTTATTAACATCCCACCGGATCTAGGCAAAATACAGAACAATCTGTGAACTGTTATTTGTAAATTACAAAATATTACTTCAATTATGCACACGCTGGAGAGAGGCTTTATAAAACAAAATATTCCCCAAAATGCATACCATTGCATCAATTCTAATCTAGAAAATAAAAATTAAAAAAATGACAAAGATTACAAATTTTAAGGCCACTTTTGCACAGCTAGTTTTAACGTGAAGAATATTAACATCAGAATA